>JASAOE010000023.1:0-15682 GCA_029964075.1 Patiria pectinifera
TGTTGCGTCAGAACGCTCATATGCCCTTCTGCCGGGCACCCGACGCTTTACGCTAAGGAATACGGACACGCATGAAGTCTTAAAAGATGTTTGACGAAATTCGAAATATGTTTGCCCATTAATGAACATGAATGCCCGATCAACCCTTACTGCTGGTTAAGACGAAATTGAATGAAAAACGCGATAAAAGGCGATAGAATGCTCGGATAGTGAAATTGAATGATTCTTTTTGATTGTCGAATGCCGATCTTCGTGATCTTTCAATTTTAATCTAAATCGAATGCGCCAGGCGGTAAATTTCGTCCGAGAAAAAAATCATACGCTTTAAACAAAACCAATTTAGTCATTTACCATTCAATTTCATAGTTTGGTTACCCTCTTTAGTCACGGGGTCGAGAATATTCGTCCTTACAGATCAATTAATTACAGATGAAATTCGTCTAAGCTGTTGCCGGATGGCAGATCAGAGATCGAATTCGTCGTACATAAATCAATTAACACCAATTTGATTTCGGAATAACAAGGTTTGGCATTGACGAGACGAAATCGAAAACTCCGGGACGAAAACGTGTGCTCATTGTTTGAATTTGCTTGAACTAAATTTAAAATTGTCCGACAAAAGACGAAATTAAACATTTTTTGCTACAGAGGTACAAGCAAAAATGCAATCTTTTCACATGGAATGCGGTAGACTCCCGCCTTGGAAGAGGAGTCCTGCTTGTCCTTGTGAGTGTGGAGGCTGCCTTGGAGCTTTTTGCCAGATGAGTGGTACACCTTGATGCCGGCTTGTCGGAGGATGCGTTGCAGATGATGGGAAGCTGGACCTATCTAAGGAAGAGTGACTGAGGGAGATACAGTGGAAGGACCTTGGGTATAGGAGACCCGTTGGTCAGGTTTGCTGATCGTGATGCGGTTGGGTTTGTAGCCGTTCCGTTGTAGTGACGCCTGGATGTGCTTGAGTTCACGCTTGAGGTTGTCTTGGTCGCAGACCTCAAAGGCTCTCTGTACTAGGGTGCGGTTGACCGATGACCTGGTACTAATAATGAATGCTCCTATATCCATGTCTGACTGGTGTGGCATCACTTAACGTTTTGTGTAGGATTCCTTTGTGCTTTCATTTTGACCTATAGTCGATTGAAATTTCCAAAGTATTAAACTCAGCTCTTAGAACTTTTCAATTCCCAGAAACGGACCCAATTCCCACGAGGACAAAACAAAATGGAAATATACTGGTCTACTTGTTTATGTAATCAAATCCTGCGACATGATTCTTAGGCCAAAAAAAAGTCTCCGGTTTCTGGTATGGAGCTTGCCCAAAAAGTGGTGCGGTGACGCGGCTTTTTCTTTTTTTACCTGTTTTTTTTTTGCTTCAAATGTCGGCTGATGACTGCAAATGGTGCCCGACTACACGTAGTGCAAATATATGGGAGTCCAGAGAGGCCACATAAAGCTTATTCTCGATCATAACCCCATCTAAAAACACGTTAAAATTGTGCAGCAGCAGGATTCCAGTCAAACCAGTGAGTTTGGCGGTTTTGAGACATCATCTTTTATTGAAAAAAAAAAATCTAAAAATAAATGTGGCCTGACGTTGCGAACTTAGCAAGTTCTTCTTCAGAGGCTAAAACAGAAATGACAGAGGTACATACATTAACATGGGGGTGCACACAAACATGCAGGGCTGAAAGAAGAAACACAAAAGGAGGATTAGGTGGGAAAGGTGTGGAAAGATGCAGGGGAGGGTGGATGAGAGAACAAAGGAACAAAGGGAGATGGCAAACCACAAGGGGTCTGGTGTAAACAGGGGAGGGACCAGAAAGGGGAAGGATCAAAGGTCACAGGGAGTGGGAACGGACAAAAGAGTGTGAGAGTGATGATGATGGGGGGGGGGAACAGTATGGACGTGGAAAGGGATGAAAGATGGGGGAAGATGGGTAAACACAAACAAGGAAGACCAGGTGGATTATCTGTAACAGAAGACAATGGAGGAAGAAAAGGATTAGTCATTCCCAAGTTGGATGTTGAGACCATGTGGTTGAATAGTTCGAAGACGATTCATCCACACTTTCTCTCTGCTGAGGCAAACTGAGTCCTTGCGATGGCCAAGAGATTCAATGCCCTGCAAAATCATATCAGAAATGGAGTGGTTAGGCAGGTTGAAGTGATGACCAACAGGGGTGTCTAGTTTCTTGGTGTTGACCGTTGACCGGTGGGCATAGAAACGCTTCTTGAGCGTATTCTTAGTCTCACCTACATACTGCACTCCACAGACCCTGCAAGAAATGAGATATATGACATTAGAGGTGTTACAAGTGATGTTACCAATGGTTCTGTGGGTAGTGACAGAAGAGTGGCCAGAAAAGGAGTCAGACTCCTGGATATGAATCTGGCAGACAACACATCTGGAACTGCACTTGAAAGTACCATGCTGGGTTGGAGGGGATGCATCTAAGGATGGGACTTCAGCTCGAACAATCAGGTCCCGTAGATTTCGAGGACGCCTGTAAGCCAATGTGGGGCCGTTGGGGATGGCGCGGGCAAGGCGATCTGAAGTATGGAGGATATGATGATTGTCATTAGTGATTTTGCGAAAGGGAGGGAGATTGGGGTGAAACGTGGTAACCAAGGGAATCATGGGTTTGGCCATGGCATCAGGGGCCTTTCCCGTGAGAGCTAGATTTCTGGGGATAGCTTTAGCTCTGGCAATGGCACGATGAACTTGGCGAGAGCTGTGACCCCTGGCCACCAAGTTGTTCCTCAGTATCTGTGTATGGCGGGAGAAATCGGAATCATTAGAACAAATTCTTCTGAGTCTGACAGAAAAAAAAACTTATTCATTTTGCCGACGCGCATGGCTACGGCGACGCGCGCCCATACCAGAAATCGGATACTTTTTTGGTCTGAAGTACCTTTTTCACTCATGGGATGTTAACATGATTTATAAAATGGTTAACTTTACCTTTTGATTTTGGAGATATGAACCATACTGGTGTTCTAATAACATGACATTATGAAGGGGTGTCAGTTTTTATGAATATAGACAGTGTGACATTAAGTTAAGAGGCTAGTAACGCAAAGGTAGTTCTGATGACTTATGTCTCATTTTGTTGGGTTGGGTCACAATTAATTGCATAAGCGCGGTCATTTTGATGACGTCATCTTAACATGTTGTCCCAAAGTAACTCTGGGTAATTTTATTTCTAAACTAGCCAGGGTCCCTCTAAAAAGACCAAATTTAGCTGGTAGAAACTAGTTGCCTCTTCATCCAACACTTTCGGCTCATTCCATTCACCAACTATCGATATAGGCGTATGTGCTCAAATATCAGCAATATGTTTGTTTTTAAAATAAATAAAAAGTAACAGAAATAAACGAGCCGGGAAATAAAAAAAGGAACTCAGTACACATTTATATTGCAAGAAATAACAAAACATTGGAGAAAATACGTTGAAGAAAAAAAGCAAAACTGTATTCTTTTGTTTGAAAGATGTAATGGAAATAACAAAGCACCGCTATCAAAATAAGGATTTCTTGAAATCAACACAAACAATGGTTTCTAATTCTCCAGTGATTAATCACAAGGGAGGGCGTGCCACAGTAATGATGCTAACGAGTTCATCAATATACTGCACTTACAAAACGTGTCCGTTTGATCATAATTATTCACATGGGATCAATTTAGTTTCATTTTGTTTCTAAATTTTTCGCAATTGCAAAACAGATGATCACGATGATTACCCAATTCGGCTTGTCGACGGTGCGACCGATAACGAAGGACGTGTTGAGATCCTCTTCAATGGCCAATGGGGAACCGTTAACAGCGAGGGTTGGGATTCCCGAGACGCTAGCGTGGTGTGTCGACAGCTTGGCTTCTATGGCCACAACTCATCTGTTGGTAGTGCTTACTTCGGTGAGGGGACCGGCACCATCCTGATTGCCAATGTCGGCTGCTTGGGGAATGAACATCGCCTAACTGACTGTGCCTTTCAAGGTTGGGGTATCTTCCTGGCAAGTCATGCGCTAGATGCCGGCGTTCTCTGCCAGACGGGTGAGTTGTACATAAACAAAAAGTGTATAGGGACCGGAATATGCGGCATTTCCTGCAAGAATGTTGCTGGTCACAGAGGGCCAGCATAGTGTCATCTTTGCCCTTACAGAAATGTCCCATGAGCCCATTAGGTAATCCCATGGGACCCCATGGAAAACCCATGGGGTCATCAAGAACACCATGTAAGTTAAAATGATCACCATGGGAGATTGTATGCTCATCATGGGAAACCCATGGGAACACCATGGAGATTGCATAGACAACATGGGAACACCATGGGGATATTATGGACATCATGGGAACACCATGTGGAATTTATGAACACCATGGGAACACCATGGGGATTTTATGGACACCATGGGAACACCATGGGGATTTTATGGACACCATGGGAACACCATGGGGATTTTATGGACACCATGGGAACACCATGGGGATTTTATGGACACCATGGGAACACCATGGGGATTTTGTGTCACCATGGGAACACCCTGGGTATGGACACCATGGGAACGTACATCATGGGGATTTTAGACACATAGGTGCACTATGTACGCCGGGTTATACAGAAGAACATGCATATATGCCATGGGAACCATCATCAATTGCACTCCCAAGCTATAGGCAAGCCTTTCTTTAATTTATTTATTTACTCGCAAGTAAATTTGAATTCAATTAAAAACGTTTCCCTTGTGGTCATAGAGGTCAAGAATTCTATTTTTTTTTATGCTGACCATGGGAAACTCCTGTGGATTTTCACCAATTGAACACAATGGGATAGACACCATGGGACACCATGGGAACACCATGGGACATTTTGTGAGAATCGCTTCAATAACGAGCGTTTTCTGTTGATAAGTGAAGTTATGAAGCATACAGTATTTTTTATGTGAAAAATGTGTCATTCAAAGAAATTTGGATAATATTGATTCATTTGTTATTATGGTTGGAAACATTGAAGAGAAAATAAATTGGGTACACTGTGATAATATGGTACAACTTGGCAAGTGGTATGGAAGCAATAATGATGTAACGGTCCGCCGACCCTTCGTCCCTGCCTCCAGCCGTGAGATGCCGCCGGATGGACGCTGACAGGATTAGGCTTTCCCGATGATGAGCGGTTACCGGGAAACCCGGGACGTAACTTCGTTTGGAGGAAGTATACCCCCAGGCCTTGCAGTGGACCAGAGATACTCTCACTCAATCACTCTTGTTACAACTGATAATGTAGTAACCAACCGATAACGTATCACCAACCGATAATGTATCACAAATTGACCGATATTGTATCACTAACCGATAATGTACCAAAAATTGACTGATAGTGTAGTAAAATTTGTATCCGATAATGTATCACGTGTCGACGGATAATGTAACTACAAAATAACTGTATCCGATAATGTATCACCACGGAACGGATACTGTATCAACCGATAATGTATCATAAATCAACCGATAATGTATCAGTATTGGGAAAAGGTGTACACAAATGTTTGTTTTATGCCCGATTATCCCGCCGCACGTTTTGACAAGGGAGGGGGGGGGGTCTGGGCTAGTTGATCACCACCACCCCCATTATTTTGTATTTAGAGAAAAAGGGCTTATTTTGAGGTATTTTTCAAACTTTCCAACCGCCGAAATGTATTAAATAGTATTGAGAAAGGGAGAAAAATACAAATAGCTTGAAATGCGCTGGGACGTCTGTATCATGAACAGCAACCCCAGTGTCATGTGGTCTCCAGCAAGGCCCCCCCCCCCCCGCTTGTATTTCACGGCCAGGACTTTTTTTTTTAGCTATCCCCCATCCCCAAGTCCCCAGCGCAGATTTACGCTACTGTTGCAGGGGCGGATCCAGGAATTTTCGCGGGAGGGGGGTTCATCAGCAAAACAATCTGAAAATGTACACAGTATTTTTTTTTCCGGACACTTGGCCTCCGTAAAATCAAAAACTTGGGGAAGGGGGTATCATATTTCAATAGGGGACGCTGTTCAAATTTGACAATTATTAACACTGGATTACAGAATGGTGTAAAAATACCCCCTATCTAAGCTGCCTCCGTCCGTATTTTGATCAGGCGGACATTATACCAGTATTTTTTTGGGGGTGTCACAGCAGAGGGGTGCATTATTTTTTTTAGGAATTTGTATGCAATTTGTTTTGGGACACAGCTGGGGGACCCTCCCACCCCGGATTCGCGCCTGTGTTGGCCTCAAGGAAGCGGCAGGCTCGTGACGTTTGGACTCAAAACTGTGTGGGTTGAACAAACTGAAGTCAGTGGGTAGACAAATAACAAATGACGTCACATGCGAACGGTGCCCCCCCGGGCATTATTTTGTACGGTACAGTAATATTTTTGTACGGTACAGTAATATTGTGTATCTGATTGTAGGATTTTATCAGCGCTCCCCGTTGAAAATATGGCACGACCCCCCTCCCCCCTCATCGACCCCCTCCCCCTCATCCCCCTCCCCTCACCCCCCTCCCCCCACTAAATGAGCAGTAATGCTGTCGACGGGGGTCGACAAGGGACCCATGAAGCTTGATCGCATCTAGACTATCTTCTACGATTGCCGCCTAAATCCGGTAAACTTGTTACATTGTATCTTTTGTGACAGCTCAAGTTACATGATCATTTCAGATGGTAGTTTTGCTATACACATGCCTCGCCACTTGTATGTGTTCCCGGTTCATGCACAGCGCGTATTTTGAATGATGCAAAGTTATTGGGGGAGGGAATAGTCTGCGAGACCATCTCAAGTTAAATTGAACGTATGCGCGCGCCGACGTTGCCTGACGCTCATGCAAAAGACGCTGCTGCTAATAGCCACATTCTGGCACATTCTGGAAGTGTTGTGGAACCTTGCGCGCGAACCAGTACAGTACAGTACGCACATGCTGTGTCCCGTCCATTGATTTCCATACGGGGATCAATGGTCCCGTACGTCCATGGGGCTCTCAAAAGTGGTAAAACTCGCCCTCTTGTGTCGCAGCACGGAGCCCATATGGAGGTCAAATGTCCGGAGAAAAGAATTTGTCCACATTTCGGCGCGGATGTGCGAGTGCGGTTACCCCCCCCCCCCTTGACATCAAAAGCTGGATACGCCACTAGCCTAGGCCCACTTGGAAGTAGAGTGTCTCCAAACCAGAGCAACTCCCTACCTCCCAAAATAAAATAAAAACATATTCTTAATGATAAACTTTCTCGAGTGGGGACTTATCATAGTAAAGGCACTTATTAGACTTTAAATAATTTGCAATATTTCCACCTTTTTCCAATACTGATACATTATCGGTTGATTTTTGATACATTATCGGTTGATACATTATCCGTTCCGTGGTGATACATTATCGGATACAGTTATTTTGTAGTTACATTATCCGTCGACATGTGATACATTATCGGATACAAATTTTACTACACTATCAGTCAATTTTTGGTACATTATCGGTTAGTGATACAACATCGGTCAATTTGTGATACATTATCGGTTGGTGATACGTTATCGGTTGGTTACTACATTATCAGTTGTAACAACTCTCACCCTATTAGGCTCAATAACTCACAGGAGAGAATGATTAAGTCACAGTCCTCTTTATATAACTTAACAATGGTGTTTTATTGTGTGCGCCTAAACAGGCGACTCCTATATAGGCGTCTATCGCTAACTCTAACGTGGACACAATGTTCGCTGCTTATTCTAACTCTTTCTGGCCAGTTAACTCACCAACAAGGCAGCCCGTCCGGTGGGTCCCTCTTCTGGATTAACTCGCTAGCGGATAATCAATCGCAGCGTTGTCAGACCTGCATCCAACTGACTGACGACTCACTCAAGAACTAACTCGTGTCATGCGCTTCTGCTTGTGACTCCACTTGTGACTGACCGAGTGAGCGAGTGTCACGCGCGCGGCTGACGCACCCTTTTATACCCGCGGGCAGCGCGTGCATAGACAGTAGCAGCGCGGAGACCACCGACGCAGGCACCAGTACCCTAGACTTGCACTATGTCCAATGTTTCGTTACACAGCCTCGCTTTAAGTTTGGTCAGTCCCTTTGACCAATGAACTTATACAAAAATAAATAAAGAAACATTGGTCCACCTAAAGTCTCTTAAATTTTGACATAAGGTAATATCTACCGGACGTCTTTGTCCTAGATAGGTTCCTAGCTATACAGCATAACTTCAATAAACATTTAACTTCAAACTGTTCGAGTTTTATAAACACTTCCTAAACTTATGGCCTCAATAAAGTTAACATGTAAACACGAAGTTTAAACAACTCCTAAGCTTAATCGGTAAACTTAATTAAACAACTTGCAAACTTCAAGGTGTGAGGCGTTTAAGGTGAAACTCCTGGTTTCTGTTAACTTGTGAACTTAAGAAGATGTAAAGGCGTCTAAGGTGAAACTCCTGGTTTCTGTTAACTTGTGGACTTAAAACCCAGCTTTAAAATCAACATCAAAAACGCGCTTGGTTTCCTCTCGGGTAACCAAAAGTCCTCCATGATACAGACTACGGGTCTTCCTCTCGGTGATCTTTGTCACGTTGCCAATCATGGAGCCTTCCAGTTGTGCGTTGTTCATGGAGGGTCCCACGCCTTCTGACCTCGAGTCCTTATCCACGATGATCCTACGAATCTTCACCGGAGTGGCGACTCAAAAGTGTGGCCCGCCTTCTCAGGCTCACTTGCCTCTCTCAGTACGACTACATCGTAGTGACGGGATGCAGAATCGTGCAGGGTACGCATCTCACCAAGGTAAGTATCTGTCTTCTCCTTCTCGGTGATCCTCACGACTTGCCCGGCAAAGAACTTCCCAAGGGGTACCTCTCCTGGTTGTCGTATCGGCTCCTCTGGTTTAGTGGCAGTGCTACACATCGACTCGACATCATCGGGGCCCTGCTGCAGTTGCCGGACCAGGCTCAAAGGTTTCCCTCCAGTCTGTGGCTTAGGCGTATTTTCCTCCGGCATACTGTCCCACAGCATGGATAAGGTAGGTGAAACCGCTATCTCGAGGATGTCCTCACTTGCTAGGAGCGGTCCCGCATCAAACTCTGGCTGGGAAGAGCCCTGCCCTGCAGGCTCTCCATGCTCGCCTGAGGACACTGTCTCCAATGGGTAAAGCGTCGCCTCGCCTAGCTTTGACCCTACTTCTTCAGCTGGCGCCTTCGATACCGTTCTAGGTGGAGTATTCGCCTTCTTCGTAGCCTCGCCTAGCTTTGGCTGTACATCGTCAGCTGGCGCCTTCGATACTGTGCTTTGTGGAGTCTTCGCCTTCTTCGTAGCCTTGCCACGATCTTTACTGGGAAAGTCCTCTGCCTGTTCATACTTGCATTTCTTGTCCGATGTGGACTTGTCCTTCGATTCGGCATTGCTTTCCCTTCGGCGTCTGTCTTCGCGGGTCTCGTGAGACTCGCCCTTTATCTCGCCCACTTCATCCATGCGGTCGGGGTGACAGTCGCGGTAGTGCGCCTTCAAATTGTCTCGGCAGTTGTTTTTGTGGGCGCAGCGCCTACACCAGTAGTACAATGGCGGCCCATGCTCGGTAATTAGGTGGCGTTCTAGGCTTCTCTTGTGAAGTCTCACGTGGCACTTGGGGCACCTAGTGTGGTCCTGGTCCACCTCATCTATGGACTTCTCTTGACTGTCTCGGCCCATGGCGAGTATGTACAGACTCTGTAGGGAAAATGCAAAAGTGGTGCATTTCATTAATGTGTGTTTCACCTTCTCTCGCTCTCACAACAATCTTTCACATCTAGCGATATCTCTGGGGCACCTTGCGATGCCTGGGGGATTCTGACGCGGTAATGGGGTCTCAGTATGGCATGTTTACCCTTCCAAGTTTTCAGGCCTCAATGGGGTTTTGGGACTTGGAATCACAATCGGTGGTGTCTCCTGGGTAGGGTGATTGCCCTCTGGTGACACTCTGGGGGTGAAAGGACGGGCGGTTGGGTTTGGAATTCGCCTCCCTGTCGTAGGCGTCTCTATTTGCCCGCTGGAATTGTCTTCCGCTTGTGCTGCAACGCTGTTTTCCTGCTGTTGGCTGAGTATGTCTGCATTAACCTCTGTTGTGTTCTCAATCCATGAGATGAGGGGATTTCCTATGTAAGACTTCAAGCAGTCCCGATGCACAACTTTCATCTTTCCTCCCTTTTTACGTTGAATCCGGAAGATGACATCGGACAGCTTGTGCACGATGAGATACGGACCCTCCCATCGGCACTGCAATTTAGGCGACAAGCCTTTCCTCTTTGCCGGATTGTGCAGCCACACGAAATCTCCAGCCACCAAGTTATACTTCAAAGATCGTCTGTCGTAATGAGTCTTCTGCCTTCTGGCGCTCCGCTTCAGACACTCACGTGCCCTACCGTGCGCGAGTCTGAACTGCTCCCTCAGTTGTTGCGCATAGTCAGTCTCTTCGCCTTCAACCTCTTGTTGGTCGTCACAGGGTTGTTCAACAGCCAAGTCGATGGGAAGGCGCACCGCGCGTCCGAGCATAAGCATATCAGGTGATTCACCTGTTGACTCCTGTGGTGAGGCACGATAGGCAAACATTGCCAGTGGAATCTTTTCATCCCAATCTCGCTGTCGTCTGTGGGGCTCTATCATCATAGAAACCATTGTGACCAGTGTGCGATTGAATCGCTCAATCATCCCATCACTCTTCGGATTGTACGGCGTCGTTCGTGTTTTCTCGATGCCAAGTAGGCGACACATTCCGCGAAGACCTGGGACTCAAAATTACGACCTGGGTTGGAGTGTAAAACCTCGGGCACACCATACCAGCTAACAAACTCTTTCACGAATTTATCGGCTACTGTTTTTGCCGTTTGGTCCGGGATCGGGTAGGCTTCTGTCCACTTACTCAGGTAATCGCCCACCACCAGTATATACTTGTTACCTCTCTCGGTAACCGGTAAAGGACCAAGTACGTCCAAGGCGACCCTTTCCATAGGTGCTCCAACCATCTTTTGCTGCAGGGGAGCTCTTCCGATCTTTGTTGGTGATTTCTTACGGGCGCAGACATTACATCGCCTGAGGATGGACCGAACGTCTGCCGAAATTCCAGCCCAGTAGAATCTCACCTCAACTTTAGCCAAGGTTTTCCTAACGCCCAAGTGTCCTCCAAATCTGTTGCCATGTAGTTGATTTACCATTTCGTCTTGGTATTTCGCTGGTAGCACCGTGAGCCATCTCAACTCGCGCCCGTCGTCTGTCTCCCATTTTCGGCAGAGAACACCACTGCGGACTTTACTTCATCGATGTACCACAGTGAAGTCGAACTCACTGATCACCTGCAGCCATCTCGCCATTTGTCCTTGCCGAAATTGTTTCAGGAAGACCACCACCGCCAAGAGCTCGCGCCTCGTAATGCAGTAATTGCGCTCAGCCTTGCTTAACACTCTACTCACCTAGGCGATGACTTGTTCTCGACCTTCAACAATCTGCGATAGAACGGCTCCTATACCAGACCCACTGGCATCAGTATCCAAGATGTAATCGGCATCTGCAACAGGATAGGCGAGTATAGGTGATTGTAGTAGTCTCATCTTCAGCTCCTGGAAGGCGTCTTTACAGGCGCTACTCCAAATGAAGTCTCTGGACTTCTCGGTGAGACCATGCACGGGGCGGGCGATGTCAGCAAACCCTCTGATGTACCTCCTGTAATAAGACGCCAGACCTAAAAAGCTCTGGACATCTTTTATAGTGGGTGATGGCCACTCCCGTATGGCGCAAATCTTGCGGGTCAGTAGCGATACCCTTACCCGACACGACATGCCCTAGGTACAGTACACTCCTCCTGAACAGGTGACACTTTTTAGGATTAAGCTTGAGACCGGACGCTCGCAGGCGTTGGAATACTGTCTCGAATCGGCTCAACTCTTCCTCCACCGTTGTTGCAAAGACGATTACATCATCCAAGTAAACCAATAAGGTTTTCCAGTGAAGGCTAGCTAGCACCCGCTCCATCAGCCGCTCAAAGGTGGATGGAGCATTACATAATCCAAAGGGCATGAATCGCCAGGAGTACAAACCACCTCGGACTACGAATGCCGATTTCTCTCTCGCATCATCGTCGAGCTCCACCTGCCAATACCCGGACGCCAGGTCTAAGGTGGAAAACCACTTGCTGCCAAATAGGGTGTCCAGGGACTCGTCGATGCGGGATATATGGGAAGGCGTCCTTGATGGTTACCGCATTTAGGCGCCGGTAGTCTACACAAAAGCGTTGGCTGCCGTCCTTCTTAACGAGGACCATATTTGATGCCCAAGGACTTTCTGTCGGCTCTATCCTACCCTCCCTGACCATTTCCTGGATTTGCCGATTGATTTCTTTCTGTTCACTTGGAGGAAAACGCCTGGGCCGCTCCTTGATAGGATGCGCTTCGCCTGTGTTTATCCTATGTCGGACTAGGTCTGTACGGCCGATATCTGTGTCGCTCCTTGCAAAAACGTCTTGGTATGTCTGCAAGGGTTCACCTACTCTCCTATGGTACTTCCTTGCCACACCTTAGATGCTACGGTTGTACAGCCCATTCTCTACTTCATCATTCCCCACAGGCGTTAGGTAGCCCACCATAGTGCCTCGCCTCACGACACATTCCCTCTTCCCAGGGTTGAACACACGCACGGAAAGCAACTCTTCTCCTGGGTTCACAAGAATACGCGCAACGATCATGCCCTTGTCCGCCACCTCACTTCGATCAGAAGGCTCTATAAGACCCAGCTGACTCCTGACGCGCTCACTTGTCACCAACCCAGGCACTAATGCTTCATGTCCTGCGGAAAACCTCGTTGTTTCTCCTACGATTACTCTTGCACATAGGCCTCCTCCATTTAGGTCATTGCATGTTATTTTCTCTCCATTTAGTTTCAGTTCAAGAGAGTGGAAGTCCAAGGAACCCTGCGTTGGCAACAGAAAATCCATTCCCAGGATTCCTTCAACTTCACCTATTTTGCCGAAAACAGCCCGAACGGGACACGTCGTCCTTCCAATTTGCACTTCTACCAAGGCTCTTCCGAGAGTTTCCATGTTGCTACCGTCAGCGTTACGAACTCCTGTACCTCCACTCTCCAGCTTAGGTCGTTTCTCAATGGGAATCATGAAGTAAAACTCTAGCTGACGATAGGACGGTGTCCGTCGCACCTGTGTCCACCAAGAGGTTTGCCTTGACTCCCCTTATAAACGCCTGTACAAATAGTCCAGCGCGCGCCCTTTGGCCAACGGTAGGCTTCACATCTCTCCCATCCCTACTTGGTCTCTCGTGGTTGTCTTCGTTCTGGTGTTTTGGCCCGTCTATTTCTCCAGCTGTCCCTCGGGCCTTGGAGCCAGCTGGCTGTCGTTTCCCGACGCCTGTCTGTCGATGTCATCATGTCCGACGCGCTTCCTGCACTCCCGTACAAAATGCCCTCGGTTATTGCACTTGAAGCACACGTCTTGGGGAGTTGCCTTGCGCCTGGCAGCAATCCTCGGCCCTCTAGGCGCTCCTGGGTTTCGCTTTGACTTCATGTCATCTAGCATTTTTGTCATCCTTTGGAGCCACTCCTTAACTTCTTGGTCACTTGCACTCTGAATAAATGACTCCCTTGCTTGACTACTACTCTCCCGAACTTCACTCTTGCCCTCCTCCTGAAAAATGTCATGCTACATTGTGTCCAATGTACCATGCAATTCCCATGGGGTCCCATGGGAAAATTGGGAACTACATGGGAGAATCCTGTAAGGGTGTACCTCTCTGACTGACTGATTTGCTGATGACACTACCCAAACCCAACCCAGTCGACGCGACCCGGCTCGGCCCTAACTGACCGACTGACATTATACTGTCACGTCTTACTGTCTGTCGACTGAATGACTTGTGACATAAATACTTGGCTACGTACGGCTTGAAGTTACAAACATGTCATGGTAAAAGTGGCCGCAGCCGCTATACATCAAGAGTGTTAATTTGACCCAGAAAAGGTGTCATCTTTGATCAAGAAAAGGGTTAGGACACATCCCGTGTTCCTTGTCAAGCTGACAAGGACGCGTTGTTTCGAGTGCAGACACGCGTGTAATTTCAAGCCGTAGCCACGTAATTTGGACACGCCACAAGACTGGTTTTACTTTTCGACTGAGATCAGGCGAAATCAGGGCAGTTATGTTCTATCATGAGTGCACAGATGGCTAGATAGGCCAATCGCTGAGTTCCATGGACATGTAGACAAGGATCAGTGGATGTACCAGTTGTTGGATGTGAGATAGTTGGATCGGAATTTAATGCCTGAGCTGCCAACGTTGTACTGCTGTAGATGTCCTGACGGCCCACAGGTTACAGAGCCGTTGTGTATGGGGCGTCATACGCCACTGTTCTGAGCTGTTTAATCCCAGGTGTCAGGGTGTTGTTTAAAGCCGTTAAGCTATTGTATAAGCCTTAACCTTTGTCCGGATCTTTAAACCTGAATAGCCAATACTGTCCGCATTTATGTTCCTATAAATCCTCCATGCCTGGCTTCCCTTTATTATGTTAAGCTATTGTATAAGCCTTAACCTTTGTCCGGATCTTTAACCCTGAATAGTATACAAATATTGAATGCTTCGAGTGGTGTAGTAAAACTAGCCTCCCGAGGTGATCCATGGACCATTCTATTTTCCCGAGGCGAAGCCGAGGGAAAATAGAATGGTCCAGGGAGGCTAGTTTTACTTCACCACGAGATAAAGCATTCAATATTTGTTTTATAACACTTCACCCACAGATTCTGCTTGATTTTAATATTTTAAATTATTTAAATCTGAACACAGTTGAAATAAACTTCAATTTCAATACAAAATTGGTGGAAAATGTATTTCTCTCTTAAAAACTACCCCTTCACGAAATGTTTGAACCCAAGTCTGCGACGCGCTCTCTTTGGGAATAATGCGCGCTACGCACAACGCGCAACGCGCACACCAGCATGCATTTGCACACAAATACCGCGCCGTGGAAATAGTAATTTGGTTGCTAATGGTATAGTACTTTGGTTGCTATGCGCATAGTACTTTTTGCCGTGCACAGAAAGATAGCAAAATTAGAAAGTAACATGTGACTCGCTCTCGGCCAATCAAGACACAGAATCTGTGGGTGAGGTGTTATAACCAATACTGTCCGCATTTATGTTCCTATAAAACTTCCATGCCTGGCTTCTCTCTCTGATGTATTTAATGATCCCCATATTTTAATAAACAGCCAAGACCGGCCTTTTCCCAGACACTCTGTATGCATTGTATTAACACAGAACCTTGGAAGAAACCACAGCCTGATGACCACCAACACGTGTCCCTACATCATGTTACCACATGCAGACCCTCCTATAACCCTAAAGGGGCCGGGGGCAGAATCCGCCCCCTCAACTTTTTCCGCGATAGCTTTAAACAAAATTTGCGACCCGAGCTGGTCTGACTCTTTAGCCTCGAGCCATTCGCATCTTTTGATACCAAAAACATATGAATCGGACAACGAGTTGCCGCGCAGCGAACATTTTTCCGGCGCTAGTACGCGCCGTGAAAAATGAATTCCACCACACGCACGTGGTCTACACAGAGCAGAATCACCATTCATGAATATGAATAATTAATTAGCAATAATTCCAAACCCTTTGACCTATAGTCATGAAAT
>JASAOE010000030.1:0-17046 GCA_029964075.1 Patiria pectinifera
TAAGGGTCTTTGCTTGGACGAAGATTGGTGTAAATGAATTACTGGCAAAGAGTGGAAAATGCCCTCTGAAAATTCACATTTTTTTTTAAATTTCTGTGTACAAAGTCTATGGGAAAAATTAAATATTCAAAATTCTATAATAAATCACGTGATGACGTCAGCATGACGAAAAGTTTCGGCATACATCCTCAGATGATGTTTAATAACTTTGCTGAGTTTAAAGTTGATCGGATTTAAAATAATTGCCAAAGTGGCTTGTAGAATAAAAACGTGTACAAAACCTATGGGGAAAAGTGGAAAAAGAAAACTAGAGGTCTATGTCTGTTTGCAACAGAGCATAGGGCTTTTCCGCAGTATGTTTTTTTTAATTGCGGTCATGTTTTTGGTATGGTGCAAAACTGTGTGCATTTATGTTTTGTCTAACAAACCTCATTCGAAGGAAATTTGATTTTGGCATATTGCATTTGTGAGACACGGCAAAAGTCTTATATATAAAATATATATATATAATCACAAGATGACGTCATGATGACGTCACCTCAATATTTATTTGTAACATATCGGCCTACCCCATACCAAGTTTTAACCCAATCTGACGTACTGTTCGTGAGATGTAGGGGCTTAAAATATACAAGTTAAGGATGATGTCACATGTCTAATGATGACGTCATCGTAACGATACTTGGCAGTGCTCATTATTTTATTGTGGTTTTAGTCTGTACCAAGTTTGAAAACAATCGGATTAATATAAGTGATAAATTTTGTAAGCAGAATAAAATAAGCAAAATTTAAAAAATCTTTAAAAATCGATCGATGACGTGATCGTGACGTCATTCAAGATTTTGTGTACTAGTGTTATTATCTACCCACCCACCAAGTTTCATGACGATCGGACATTCCCTTATATGTGTTTCAAAAAATCGCATTTTTGCTGACGTCATCATGACGTCACGCATTTTTACAAATTTTGTGCATATATCTATTGCCCAGCGAACCTAATACAAAAAGAATTTCGAATTTATCATATTGCGTTAGTGAGATATGGCAAAAGTCTTCAAAAATTCAAAATTAAATATAAAATCATATGATGACGTCATGATGACGTCATCTCAAATTTTATCTATAACACTTCCCTGTCTAACCACATGCTGAGTTTCAAGCCAATCGGACATACCGTTCTGTAGATATAGGGCTTTGAAATATGCAACGTTGCGATGACGTCACATGACCCATGATGACGTCATCATTGCGTCTATCTTCATGAACGACCTTTGCTATATATTCTGTGACTATGTTAAGTTTTGATGTCATATGACTTTGTTTTATGCCAAAAGTGTTTGCTAGAAAAAACGTGCACAAAGTCAATGGCATTTTGGTTGGAAGTCCCAAGAGGAAAAAAAAAAAAAAAAAAAAAACTTCGTAGAGAAACAAAGGCTTTTCCGCAACTTTGCGGAAAAGCCAAAAAAACTAGAGATCTATGTCTGTTTGCAACAGAACATAGGGCTTTTCCGCATTATGATTTTTTAAATCAATAATATGCCCTGAATATGCATGAACATAAAATCTGTCAAAGTTAGCCGAAAATCGGCTAAAACGGTCACTATGGACAGGATTTGACCTCGGCAATACGATGTATGTGCGTGTGTACAAGGTCTTTGCTTGGACAAAGAGTGATCTAAATAAATTACTGGCAAAGAGTCAAAAAGGCACTTTGAAAATCGACAAATATTTTTAAATTTTTCGATGACGTCATCGTGACGTCACTTCGAACTTTGCATACTAGTATGATTAACTACCTACCCACCAAGTTTCATGACAATTGGACCTTTCCTTATATGAGTTTTGAAAAATCGCATTTTGATGACGTCATGATGACGTCACACATTTCAAGTTTTGTGCGAATAGCTATTACATAACAGACCAAATGCAAAAAAGAATTTTGCATTTTGCATGTTGCGTTCGGGAGATATGGCTAAAAGGTCAAAAAAAAATATTCATATAAAATCTCAGGATGACGTCATCATGACGTCACCTCATTTTAAATCTATAACACATCCTGGTATAGCCACATACCAAGTTTCAACCCAATCGGACTTACATTTCTGTAGATATAAGACTTCATAATATGTACGTAAATTTTCAAAAATCAATAAAAAAATTAGGTGATGACGTCATCGTGATGTCATAGTCTTGGCATAGTTTTTGTATGAGGGTTTTCCTTGGCTGTAACTTTGATGACGATTCCAGATCGCCAAGTTATAAAAATGGTGGCTTCAAAACGTGTACAAAGTCAATGGGTTAAAACCCAACAGCAGAAAAACTGCACCTTTAAATACGTGATTTGCCTTTAAACTGAAACATTTTTATAAAATATTACTTGATTTTCTGACTCTTGGGAATATTTTCAATCAAATGGCAAACGTAAAAAAATACGATTTCTTTTTCCTTCTCATAGTAATTCTCGGCCGAAGTTCAGAACTACTCAGTAAGAAATATCAGTGTTGTATAGGAAAAGATTTGTGGAGAAAGCTGTGTACAAAGTCTATGAGAACAATTAATTATTCATGAATCCATAATAAATCACTTGATGATGACGTCATCATGATGTCATAGTCTTGGCATAATTTTTGTATGAGGGTCTTCCTTGGCTGTAACTTTGATGACGATTCCATATCGCCAAGTTATGAAAATGGTGGCTTGAAAACGTGTACAAAGTCAATAGGTTAAAAATCCCACAGCAGAAAAACTGCACCTTTAAATGCGTGATTTTCCTTTAAACTGAAACATTTTTATAAAATATTACTTGCTATTCTAACTCTTGGGAATATTTTCAATCAAATGACAGGCGTAAAAAAATACGATTTCTTTCCATCTCATAGTAATTCTCAGCCGAAGTTCAGAACTACTCAGTAAGATATATCAGTGTTGTATAGGAAATACTTGTGGAGAAAGCTCTGTTCAAAGTCTATGAGAAAAATTAATTATTCATAAATCCATAATAAATCACTTGATGACGTCACCATGACGTCACTCTTCGGGACACATATTGGCTATAGGGACTATGCTTATGCCAACTTTCAATGATATCTGAAAAGATTAATGCCAAGAGTGCTATAATACGTCCCTGTCTATGCGCATGCATGAACATAAAAGCTGTCAAAGTTAGCCGAAAATCGGCTAAAACGGTCACTGTTGACGGGATTTGACCTCAGCAACACGTGCGCTGCAGGCTGACTGACATACGATGTAAGTGCCTATGTACAACGTACGTGCATGTACATGTACATTGTAGACGTCCTGTTATGTGCATGTTTTGAAGCAGAGGTATTGTCAACGTGAAGTTTTAAGCGTGCGCAGGGTATGTTCGAGTGCGCTTATCGCCTCTAAACTTTGAAATGTTTTAGACCTACCCTTCAATCGACAATTAAAGTAAAAACAAATATAAAAACTGCCATGGTTGATTTTACAGGAATTTTCAAATGAAAAAGGGTCTTTTTATTATAACTTCCGGTCTGATGACGTCATTCGCCTAAAACTTCGCACACGTCTTAAGTGGGTCAAGGTCATCATATACACCAATATTTAGGCGATTCCGACAAACTTCGCCACAGACATCTATTCAAAATACATTTTTGCTAATTTTCAACCTGTCGCTAGAGGGCGCTCGAAGATTGCATGACGTCATCGGTAAATGATTTGAAAAATACTATCGGCCAAGAGACTAACACCGTTGAAAGCAAGTTCATTTCTATTACCACTTTCAAAAAATAAGCCACTTCCGGTTTGGGCCTTTTTCGACCGGAAGCAAGGGTCACGTGATTGCACGCACACTGAATGAAATAAAGACCTCAACCTACTCTACCACTTGCCGGCAACAGAATGCTGCGGACGCGTACGGTTGATTTCCTATGCATTTTTAAATATTAAAACTGTCACAATTTAATTGCCTATAAATGAACACAGGATGACGTCATCATGACGTCATCATTCCACAATGTTGTTTGAATTAGGGTCTTTGCTTGGACAAAGAGTGGTGTAAATGAATAACTGGCAAAGAGTCGAAAATGCCCTTTGAAAAGCGATAATTTTTTTCTAATTTCTGTGTACAAAGTCTATGGGAAAAATTAAATATTCAAAAATCCGTAATAAATTAGTCGATGATGTCACCATGACGTCACTCTTCGGGGCACATCTCTGCTATAAGGACTATGACTATGCTAACTTTGAATGACGTATGACAAAGATAAATGTCAAAAGTGGCGTGTAGAAAAAACGTGTACAAAGTCTATGGGATTTAGGCGACAAAAAGAAGAAGAAGAAGAAGAAGAAGAAGAAGAAGAAGAAGAAAGAAAAAAAATGAGAACAAAAAGAAAGGCTTTTCCGCTTTTTTGCGGAAAAGCCAAAAAAACTAGAAATTGTGGTTGTGAACAACCACAGAGCTGTTCCCAATATTGATTATCTGTTGAACCGATAGACATATAAGTAGAGATCTATGTCTGTTTGCAACAGAAGACAGGGCTTTCCGCATTAATATTCGTTTTTATCAACCTCCCTGACTATCACTATGCATGAACATAAAATCTGTCCAAGTTAGCCGGAAATCGGCTAAAACGGTCACTGTGGACAGGAATTGACCTCGGCAACACGTGCGCTGCGCGCGGGCTGACTGACATACGATATGTACAACGTACAATGTACGTGCAGGTACATGTACACTGTGGACGTCCTGTGCATATTTTAAAGCAGAGGTATTGTCAACCTGAAGTTTTAAGCGTGCGCGGGGCATGTTCGAGTTTGCTAATTGCCTCGAAGCTTTGAAATGTTTAGACCTACCCTTAAATCGACAATTAAAGTAAAAACTAATACAAAAACTGACATGGTTGATTTTCAGGAATTTTCTAAGGAAAAGGGTCTTTTCATTATAACTTCCGGTCTGATGACGTCATACACCTGAAACTTCGCACACGTCTTGAGTGTGTCAAGGTCATCATATACACCAATATTTAGGCGATTCCGACAAACTTCGCCACAGACATCTATTCAAAATACATTTTGAAAATTTTCAACCTGTCGCTAGAGGGCGCTCGAAGATTGCATGACGTCATTGGTAAATGATTTAAAGAATACCTATCAATAAGAGACTAACACCGTTGAAAGCAAGTTCATATCTATTACCACTTTTAAATAATAAGCCACTTCACGGTTTTGGCCTTTTTCGACCGGAAGCAAGGGTCACGTGATTTCACGCACACTGAATGAAATAAAGACCTCGAACCACCTACTCTACCACTTGCCGGCAACAGAATGCTGCGGAATAGCATGCAGTTGATTTCTTATGCATTTTTAAATTTTAAAAGTGTAACAATTTAATTGCCTATAAACAAACACCGGATGACGTCATCGTGACGTCATATATTTACTAATGCTGTTTGAGTAAGGGTCTTTCACTTGAGACAAGATTGGTGTAAATGAATTACTGGCAAGAGTCGAAAATGCCCTCTGAAAATTGACATTTTTTTAATTTCTCTGTACAAAGTCTATGGGAAAAATTAAATATTCAAATTCTATAATAAATCACGTGATGACGTCAATAGCATGACAAAAGTTTCGGCATACATCCTCAAATGATGGTTAATAAATATGCTGAGTTTAAAGTTGATCGGATTTAAAATAATTACTTAGAAGTGGCTTGTAGAATAAAAACGTGTACAAAACCTTGGGAAAAGTGGAAAAAGAAAAAAAAAGAAAAAAAAAAGGAAAAAAAAAAAGCTTTAACGAGAAAAGCAAGAGCTGTTCCCAATTGAAATTGGGAACAGCTAAAAACTAGAAATTGTGGTTGTGAACAACCACAGGCTATTCCCAATATCGATTATCTGTTGGACCCATGAACATATAAGTAGAGATCTATGTCTGTTTGCAACAGAAGATAGGGCTTTCCGCATTATGATTTGTTTTATCAATAATACGTCCCTGACTATCACTATGCATGAACATAAAATCTGTCAAAGTTAGCGGAAATCGGCTAAAACAGTCACGTGGACGAGGATTTGACCTCAGCAACACGGATGCACTGCGCGCGGGCGCTGACATACGATATGTACAACGTACAATGTACGTGCATGTACATGTACATGTACATTGTGGACGTCTGTGCATGTTTTAAAGCAGAGGTATTGTCTACCTGAAGTTTTAAGCGTGCGCAGGGCATGTCCGAGGTTTGCTTACTGACTCGAAGCTTTGAAGAAATGTTTTAGACCTACCTTAAATAGACAATTAAGTAAAAACTAATATAAAAACTGCCATGGTTGATTTTCAGAATTTTCTAAGGAAAAAGGATTTTCATTATAACTTCCGGTCTGATGACGTCATACACCTTAAACTTCGCACGTCTTAAGTGGGTCAAGGTCATCGTATACACCAATATTTGAGAGCGATTCTGACAAACTTCATACAGACATCTATTCAAAATACATTTTGAAAATGTTCAACCACTGTCGCTGAAGGCGCTCGAAGATTGCATGACGTCATCGGTAGATGATTTTAAGAATACTATCAGCCAAGAGGACTAACATCGTTAAAAGCAAGTTCATATCTATTACCACTTTTAAATAATAAGCCACTTCCGGTTTTGGCCTTTTTCGACCGGAAGCAAGGGTCGTGATTTCGCACACTGAATGAAATAAAGACCTCAACCTACTCTACCACTTGCTGGCAACAGAATGCTGCGGACGCGTACGGTTGATTTCTTATGCATTTTTAAATATTAAAGTGTCACAATTTAATTGACTATAAATAAACACCGGATGACGTCATCATGACGTCATCATTACCTAATGTTGTTTGAATCAGGGTCTTTGCTTGGACAAAGCTTGGTGTAAACGAATTACTGGCAAAGAGTCGAAAATGCCCTCTGAAATTTGTCATTTTAAAAAAAATGTCTGTGTACAAAGTCTATGGGAAAAATTAAATATTCAAATTCTATAATAAATCGTGATGACGTCAGCATGACGAAAAGTTTCGGCATACATGCTCAGATGATGGTTAATAACTATGCTGAGTTTAAAGTTGATCGGATTTAAAATAATTGCCAAAGTGGCTTGTAGAATAAAACGTGTACAAAACCTATGGGGAAAAGTGGAAAAAGAAAAAAAAGAAAAACTAGAAATTGTGGTTGTGAACAACCACAGGCTATTCCCAATATTGATTATCTGTTGGACCCACAGACATATGAAGTAGAGATCTCTGTCTGTTTGCAACAGAAGATAGGACTTTCCGCATTATGATTTGTTTTCATCAACGTCCTGACTATCACTATGCATGAACATAAAATCTGTCAAGTTAGCCGGAAATCGGCTAAAACGGTCACTGTGGACAGGATTTGACCTCAGCAACACGTGCGCTGCGCGCGGGCTGACTGACATACGATATGTACAACGTATAATGTACATGCTTGTACATGTACATTGTGGACGTCCTGTGCATGTTTTAAAGCAGAGGTATTGTCAACCTGAAGTTTTAAGCGTGTGCAGGGCATGTCGATTTTGCATTGCCTCGAAGCTTTGAAATGTTTAGACCTACCCTTCAATAGACAATTAAGTAAAAACTAATATAAAACTGCCATGGTTGATTTTTCAGGAATTTTCTAAGGAAAAAGGGTCTTTTCATTATAACTTCCGGTCTGATGACGTCATACACCTTAAACTTCGCACACGTCTGAAGTGGGTCAAGGTCGTCATATACACCAATATTTAGGCGATTCCGACAAACTTCGCCACAGACGTCTATTAAAAATACATTTTGAAAATGTTCAACCTGTCGCTAGAGGGCGCTCGAAGATTGCATGACGTCATCGGCAGATGATTTGAAGAATACTATCAGCCAAGAGACTAACACCGTTAAAAGCAATTTCATATCTATTACCACTTTAAATAATAAGCCACTTCCGGTTTTGGCCTTTTCGACCGGAAGCAAGGGTCACGTGATTTCACGCACACTGAATGAAATAAAGACCTCAACCTACTCTACCACTTGCTGGCAACAGAATGCTGCGGACGCGTACGGTTGATTTCTTATGCATTTTTAAATATTAAAATCGTCACAATTTAATTGCCTATAAATAAACACCGGATGACGTCATCATGACGTCATCATTACACAATGTTGTTTGAATAAGTGTCTTTGCTTGGACAACTATTGGTGTAAATGAATTACTGAAAAGAGTCGAAAATGCCCTCTGAAGACATTTTTTAAATGTCTGTGTACAAAGTCTATGGGAAAAATTAAATATTCAAAATTCTATAATAAATCACGTGATGACGTCAGCATGACGAAAAGTTTCGGCATACATCCTCAGATGATGGTTAATAACTATGCTGAATTTAAAGTTGATCGGATTTAAAATAATTGCCAAAGTGGCTTGTAGAATAAAAACGTGTACAAAACCTATGGGAAAAGTGGAAAAAGAAACTAGAGATCTATGTCTGTTTGCAACAGAACGCAGGGCTTTTCCACGTATGATTTTTTTATCAATAATATGCCTGAATATGCATAAACATAAAATCTGTCAAAGTTAGCCGAAAAATCAGCTAAAACGGTCACTGTGGACAGGATTTCACCTCGGCAATACGATGTATGTGCGTGTGTACAAGGTGTTTGCTTGGACAAAGAGTGATCTAAATAAATTACTGGCAAAGAGTCGAAAACGCACTTTGAAAATCGACAATTATTTTTACATTTTTGATGACGTCATCGTGACGTCATTCGAACTTGCATACTAGTATGATTAACTACCTACCCCAAGTTTCATGACAATTGGACCTTTCCTTATATGAGTTTTGAAAAATGGCATTTTGATTCCGTCATGATGGCGTCACACATTTCAAGTTTTGTACGAATAGCTATTACATAACAGACCAAATGCAAAAAGAATTTTGCATTTTGCATGTGCATTCGGGAGATATGGCTAAAAGGTCAAAAATAAATATTCATATAAAATCTCAGGATGACGTCATCATGACGTCAGCTCATTTTCATCTATAACACTTCCTGGTATAGCCACATACCAAGTTTCAACCCAATCGGACTTACATTTCTGTAGATATAAGACTTCACAATATGTACGTAAATTTTCAAAATCAATAAAAAAATAGGTGATGACGTCATCGTGACGTCATAGTCTTAGCATAATTTTTGTATGAGGGTCTTCCTTGGCTGTAACTTTGATGACGATTCCAGATCGCCAAGTTATAAAAATGGTGGCTTGAAAACGTGTACAAAGTCAATGGGTTAAAAATCACAGCAAAAACTGCACCTTTAAATGCGTGATTTCCCTTTACACTGAAATATTTTTATAAAATATTACTTGATATTCCGGCTCTTGTTAATATTTTCAATCAAATGCTTAACGTAAATAAGACGATTTCTTTTTCCTGCTCCTAGTAATTCTCCGGAAGCTTAATGTGACCATTCGAGTTTCCACGTTTCTTTGATGATTTATCTCGGAAAGATGGATTACTAAGATATTTATGGCGTGTTTCCTGATATGGTGTCTTGGAAAGGCGTCTTTTCCTGATATCGTATCCTGGAAGAGCGTCTTTCCCTGATATGGTATCTCGGAAGGCGGCTTTCACTGATATTGCATTTCGGAAGGACATCTTTTCCTGATATAACATCTCGGAAAAGAGCGTCTTTCTCTTATATCATCTCGGAAGAAGGCGTCTTTCCTTGATATCGTATCTCTGAAAGGCGTCTTTCCCTGATATAACATCTCTGGAAAGACGTCTTTCTCTGATATCATCTCAGAAAAGCGTCCTTCCTTACGATATGATATCCCGGGAAGAACGTCTTTCCTGGCGGAGAAAAGGCGTCTTTCTCTCATATCTTATCTCAGAAAGGCGTTTCCCCCTGATATTGTATCTCGAGGAAAGGCGTCTTTCATCTCGGAAAAGAGCGTTCTTTCTCTAATATCTTATCGCTTGAAAAGGCGTTTTCACCTGATATAACATCTTAAGGCGTCTTTCTCTCATATATCATCTGGAAAAGAGCGTCTTTCCCGCTGATGTCGTATATGGAAAGAGAGCGTCTTTCTGAGAAAGCGATATCAGGGAATGGCGTCTTTCGAGGTGCGATATCAAGGAAAGGCGTCTTTCCGAGATCGATATCAGGAGAAGATGTCTTTCAGAATCGTACCTCAGGGAAAGAGCGTCTTTCTGAGATACGATTTCTGGGAGAAAGATGTCATTCCGTGATGTGATATTAGGCAAAGACGTCTTTCTGAATGCGGTGCTCAGGAAGAGAGCGTTTTCGAGATGCGATATCACGAAAGACATGTTTTTATCTCAGTATTCGTCGTTCGAGATAAATTATCTAGAACTTGGAAACTTCCGGATGGTCACTTTAAGCTTCCGTATAATTCTCAGCCCGAAGTTCAGAACTACTCAGTAAGATATATCAGTGTTGTATAGGAAAAGACTTGTGGAAAAAGATGTGTACAAAGTCTATGAGAAAAATTAATTATTCATGAATCCATAATAAATCACTTGAAGATGACGTCATCATGATGTCGTAGTCTTTGCATAATTTTTGTATGAGGATCTTCCTTGGCGTGTAACTTTGATACGATTCCAGATCGCTTAGAAGTTATGAAAATGGTGGCTTAAAGGGGAAAAGTCAATGGGTTAAAAATCCACAGCAGAAAAACTGCACCTTTAGCAAATGCGTGATTTTCCTTTAAACTGAAACATTTTTATAAAATATTACTTGCTATTCTAACTCTTGGGAATATTTTCAATCAAATGACAGGCGTAAAAAATACGATTTCTTTTTCCTTCTCATAGTAATTCTCAGCCAGAAGTTCAGAACTACTCAGTAAGATATCCCAGTTTGTATGAGGAAAAGACTTGTGGAAAAAGCTGTGTACAAAGTCTATGAAAAATTAATTATTCATAAATCCATAATAAATCAAGCATTGACTTGTCATCATGACGTCACTCTTCAGGACACATCTTGGCTATAGAGGGACTATACTTATGTCAACTTTCAATGATATCTGACAAGATTAATGCCAAAGAGTGCTATAATGCGTGTCACTCTGTCTATGCGCATGCATGAACATAAATCTGTCAAAGTTAGCCGAAAATCCTTCAAAACAGTCACTGTGAACAGGATTTGACCTCAGCAACACGTGCGCTGCAGGCTGACTGACATACGATGTATGTACCTATGTGTACAACCTGGCAATGCGTGCATGTACATGTACATGTACGTGTGGACGACTCCTGTCCTGTGCATGTTTTGAAGCAGAGGTATTGTCAAGGATTGAAGTTTTAAGCGTGCGCAGGAGGTATGTTTCGAGTTCAGCTTATCGCCTCGAAACTTTGAAATGTTTAGACCTACCTTCAATCAACAATTAAAGTAAAAACAAATATAAAAACTGCCATGGTTTTATTTTCAGGAATTTTCCAAATGAAAAAGGGTCTTTTCATTATAACTTCCGGTCTGATGACGTCATTCGCCTAAAACTTCGCACGTCTGAAGGTGGTCAAGGTCATTCTATACACAAATATTTGGCCGATTCCGACAAACGTCGCCACCGACATCTATTCAAAATACATTTTTGCTAATTTTCAACCTGTCGCTAGAGGGCGCTTGCAGATTGCATGACGGCATTAGATGATTTGAAGAATACTATTAAGAGACTAACACCGTTGGCAAGTTCATTTCTATTACACTTTCAAATAATAAGCCACTTCCGGTTTGGGCCTTTCGACCGGAAGCAAGGGTCACGTGATTTCCGCACACTGAAAAATAAAGACCTTGACCTACTCTACCACTTGCCGGCAACGACAGAATGCTGCGGACGCGTACTGTTGATTTCTTATGCATTTTAAATATTAAAAAAAAGTGTCACAATTTAATTGCCTATAAATAAACACCTGATGACGTCATCATGACGTCATCATTACTAATGTTGTTTGAATTAGGGTCTTTGCTTTAGCAAAGTTTGGTGTAAATGAATTACTGCAAACAGTCGAAAATGTCGCTGAAAACCGACAATTTTTAAAAATTTTGTGTGAAGTCTATGGGAAAAATTAAATATTCAAAATCTATAATAGAATTAGTCGATGACGTCATCATGACGTCACTCTTCCAGAGAGCACATCCTCTGCTATAAGGACTATGACTATACTAACTTTGAATGACGTATGACAAAGATAAATGTCAAAAGTGGCGAGTGTAGAAAAAACGTGTACAAAGTCTATGGGATTTGAAGGCGACAAAAGAAGAAGAACTAGAGGTCTATGTCTGTTTTGCAGCAACAGAGCATAGGGCTTTTCCACATTATGTTTTTTTTAATTGGGGTCATGTTTTGGTATGGTGCAAAAAACTGTGTGCATTTATGTTTTGTCTAACAAACCTCATTCGAAGGAAATTTGATTTTGGCATATTGCATTTGTGAGATACGGCAAAAGTCTTATATATAATATATATATAATCACAAGATGACGTCCATGATGACGTCACCTCAATCTTATTTGTAACATATCGCCTACCCCATACCAAGTTTTAACCCAATCTGACGTACTGTTCGTGAGATGTAGGGGCTTAAAATATACAAGATTAAGGATGATGTCACACATGTCTAATGATGACGTCATCCGTAACGTCTGGCAGCAGTGCTCATTATTTTATTACGTGGTTTAGTCTGTACCAGAAGTTTGAAAACAATCGGATTAATATAAGTGTTAAATTTTGTAAGCAGAATAAAATAAGCAAAATTTAAAAAATCTTTAAAAATCGATCGATGACGTCATCGTGACGTCATTCAAGATTTTGACCATTATTACTGTGTTATTATCACCCACCCACCAAGTTTCATGACGATCGGACATTCCACTTATATGTGTTTCAAAAAATCGCATTTTGCTGACGTCATCATGACAATCACGCATTTTAAAATTTTACGTGCATATATCTATTGCCCAGCAGACCTAATACAAAAAATTTCGAGATTTATCATATTGCGTTAGTGAGATATGTGCAAAGTCTTCAAAAATTCAAAATTAAATATAAAATCATATGATGACGTCATGATGACGTCATCTCAAATTTATCTATAACACTTCCCTGTCACAACCACATGTCTTGAGTTTCAGAAGCCAATCGGACCATACCGTTCTGTAGATATAGAGGCTTTGAAATATGCAACGTTGCGATGACGTCACATGACCGCATGATGACGTCATCATTACATCTATCTTCGCGAACGACCTTTGCTATATGTTCTGTGACTATGTTAAGTTTTGATTTCATATGACTTTGTTTATGCCAAAAGTGTTTGCTAGAAAGAAACGTGCACAAAGTCTATGTGCATTTTGGTTGCGATCCCAAGAGGAAAAAAAAAAGAAAAAGAAAAAAGAAAAAAATTGTAGAGAAACAAAGGCTTTTCCGCAACTTTGCGAAAAGCCAGAAAGAAGAAGAAGAAGAAGAAAGAAAAAAATGAGAACAAAAGAGAAGGCTTTTCCGCTTTTTGCAGGAAAAGAAAAAAGAAAAACTTAGAGGAAATTGTGGTTGTGAACAACCACAGAGCTGTTCCACTATTGATTATCTGTTTGGACCCATAGACATAAGTAGAGATCTATGTCTGTTTGCAACAGAAGATGGGAGAAACTTTCCGCATTATGATTTGTTTTATCAATAGCCACTTTCCCTGACTATGCATGAACATAAAAATCGTCTATCAAAGTTAGCCGGAAATCAGCATTAAGAAACGGTCACTGTGGACAGGATTTGACCTAAGCTTAACACGTGCGCTGTGCGGGCTGACTGACATATTGCATTATGTACAACGTTACGTTGGCGCATGGCAAATGTACACATTGCCATGCTGTACATTGGACGTCTCATAGCCATGTTTCAAAGCAGAAGGTATTGTCAACCTGAAGTTTTTAAGCGTGCGCAGGACATGTCCAAGTTTGCCATTGTTGCCTTAGAGCTTTCAAATGTTTTAGACCTACCCTTCAATAGACAATTTAAGTAAAAACTAATATAAAAACTGCCATGGGTGATTTTTTAGGAATTTTTTAAGGAAAAAGGGTCTTTTTATTATAACTTCCGGTCTGATGACGTCATACACCTTAAACTTCGCACACGTCTTAAGTGGGTCAAGGTCATCATATACTTTTACCAATATTTAGGCGATTCCGACAAACTTCGCCACAGACATCTATTCAAAATACATTTTTAAAAATTTTCAAACCTGTCGCTAGAGGCGCTCGAAAGATTGCATGACGTCATAGGTAGATGATTTGAAGAATACTATCAGCCAGAGACTAACACTTTGTTGAAAGCAAGTTCATATCTATTACACTTTTTCCAAATAATAAGCCACTTCCGGTTTGGGCCTTTTCGACCGGAAGCAAGGGTCTCGTGATTTCACGCACACTGAATGAAATAAAGACCTTAACCTACTCTACCACTTGCTGGCAACAGAGATGCGGACGCGTACGGTTGATTTCTTATGCATTTTTAAATATTAAAAGTGTAACAATTGAATTGCCTATAAATAAACACCGGATGACGTCATCATGACGTCATCATTACAATGCTGTTTGAGTAAGGGAATCTTTGCTTGGGACAAGGATTGGTGTAAATGAATTATCACTGGCAAGAGTCGAAAATGCCCTTTGAAAATTGACATTTTTTTTAAATTTCTGTGTACAAAGTCTATGGGAAAAATTAAATATTAAAATTCTATAATAAATCTACGTGATGACGTCAGCATGACGAAAGTTTCAGCACACATCCTCAGATGATGGTTAATAACTATGCTGAGTTTAAAGTTGATCGGATTTAAAATAATTGCCAAAGTGGCTTATGTAGAATAAAAAAGAAACGTATGCTTCAAAACCTATGGGGAAAAGTGGAAAAAGAAAAAAGAAAAAAGGAAAACTAGAAATGTGTTTGTGGACAAACACTGAGTTTCTTCGAACTGTTTTATTAATGACTATAAGTAAAGGAGCTTTCATCCAGGACGAATGAACATGTACATGCGTATTCTATACAAAAAGTGTCTATGCTATGTAAAATAAACCACATTTTTTCATGACGTCATGATGACGGCCACATTTTGAAATTTTCTGGTATCTATCTACGACCTAACAAACCTTTTGCAAAAAGAATTTCGAATTTACCACGTTCCATTGATGAAAATATGAGATAAAAGGTCCAAAAAAATTGAATGAATTCATATAAAACACATGATGACATCATCGTCACGTCACTGCAATTTTTGACTATGCATGAACATAAAATCTGTCAAAGTAAGCTGAAATCAGCTAAAACAGTCACTGTGGACAAGGATTTGACCTCAGCAACACGATGCGCTGCACGCGGGCTGACTGACATACGATATGTATGAATGTACGTGCATGTACATGTACATGTAAAAATACATACACTTCCTGTGCATGTTTTAAAGCAGAGTTATTGTCAACCTGAAGTTTTAAGCGTGTGAAACATGTCCATTGAGTTTGCTTATTGCCTCGAAGCTTTGAAATATCTTTAGACCTACCCTTAATAAACAATTAAAGTAAACTAATATAAAACTGCCATGGTTGATTTTTCAAGAATTTTCTTAGGAAAAAGGGTCTTTTTATTATAACTTCCGGTCTGATGACGTCATGTAGCGCGCCGACTTCGCAATAACGTCTTAAGTGGGTCAAGGGTCATCGTATACACCAATATTTACAGGCGATTCCGACAAACTTCGCCACAGACATCTATTCAAAATACATTTTTGAAAATTTTCAACCTGTCGCTAGAGGCGCGCTCGAAGATTGCATGACGTCATCGCAGTAGATGATTTAAAAAATATTAGCCAAAGACTAACACCGTTAAAAGCAAGTTCATATCTATTACCACTTTAAATAATAAGCCACTTCCGGTTTTGGCCTTTTTTCGACCGGAAGCAAGAGGTCACGTGATTTCCACGCACTGAATGAAATAAAGACCTCAACCTGCTCTACCACTTGCCGGCAACAGAATGCTGCGGACGCGTACCGGGTTGATTTCTTATGCATTTTTAAATATTAAAAATGTCTACCAATTTAATTGCCTATAAATAAACACCGGATGACGTCATCATGACATCATCATTATAACAATGTTGTTTGAATTAGGGTCATTGCTTGGACAAAAGGTGGTGTAAATGAATTACTGGCAAAGTGCTTCCACGAGAAATGCCCTCTGAAAATTGACTTATTTTTTTTTATTTCTGTGTACAAAGTCTAGTAGGGAAAAATTAAATATTATTCAAAATTCTATAATAAATCAAGTGATGACGTCATTTGATGACAAAAGTTTCTGGCATACATCTTCAGATGATAGTTATATAACTGTGTGCCAGGTTTGAAGTCGATCAGATTTGAAACAAGGCAAAAGTGACTTGTAGAACGAAAAACATTGTATTATCCTATGGGAAAGAAGTGGAAAAAAAAAGAAAAAAATAGCAGAAACAGAGCTGTTTCGGTGTGTACCTGTTCAAACAGCTAAAAAAACTTTAACGAAAACAGATGGCTGTTCCCCCATTTGAGGAAATTGGGAACAGCTAAAAAGAAAAAACTTTAACGAAAACAAGAGCTGTTCCCAATTGAAATTGGGAACAGCTAAAAGGAAAAAAAACTTTAACGCGAAAACAAGAGCTGTTCCCAATTGAAATTGGGAACAGCTAAAAACTTAACAAGGCAAGAGCTGTTCCCAATTGAAATTGGGAACAGCTAACAATCAAAAGCTCCACCTTGACTACCTCTCCAAATGTCAGGAAAAAACAACTGAGGAATTTTCCAAGTAGGATTCAGAAATTCTATCACTTGTTTTCATAGATTCGAAACGTCTTCAGTCGGTCCTCACGGGAGCAGGGCTCATTCAAATGAAGCCGGACTGGAGAAAAACAAAATCCACTCGTAATAATATTCACCAGGTAGATTACCCAGATCAGGGGCTTCTGATGGGAAGCTCCCCGTTTGTAGGTCGGTTTCAAACGCGAGA
>JASAOE010000300.1:0-25000 GCA_029964075.1 Patiria pectinifera
TGTTATTAACACCACGTTTACGAGTCCACCCAAAATATTGATCAAACTTGGCCCAAATGCCTCTGGCCGTACACTACTCCTAGAACTATGAGGCTCCACGTAGTGGAGCCTCATAGGTTCAGAACCCCGCAAAATTGTTGTCAGCACAAAACACTATTTAAGTACAAAAGCGTCCATCCCAACCAAGCTTTTTCCCACAGAACCGCTGCACAGTTTGCCCCTAAACTCCGTACAATACCTCATGACATACTCACGTTATGTGCACCCAACAAACATCGGTGGATTCTGTCTGTTTTTCGGCAAAAATGATGAAAAATATGCCCTTTCCGCACTGAGCCAACCTGACACTTGAAACGTGCACGCGCGCAAAATGATCGCAGTCATTTTCGGTATGGTTCGATCACTCGGAGCGCGCCGCGGGGGGTATGGTACGTGTAGCGGAACGATAGTATGCGCATGCGTACAAGTGCAAGTACGTACCCCCCGCGGTGCGCTCCGAGCGATTGAACCCGAAAATGACTGCGATCATTCTGCGCGCGTGCACGTTTCAAGTGTCAGATTGGCTCAGTGCGGAAAGGGCCGATGTTTGTTGGGTGCACATAACGTATGTCATGAGGTATTGTACGGAGTTTAGGGGCAAACTGTGCAGCAGTTCTGTGGGAAAAAGCTTGATTGGGATGGACGTTTTTGTACTTAATTAGTGTTTTGTGCTGACAACAATTTTGCGGGGTTCTGAACCTATGAGGCTTTAACCTATGAGGCTCCACTACGTGGAGCCTCATAGTTCTAGGAGTAGCCGTACACTACTATCACAAGCTCGTACTACAGAGCTTGTGATAGTACTGTACGGCCAGAGGCATTCGGGCTAGATCAAACTTTAAACAACCAGGGTGTCAATAAAATAAAAACATTGAGGAACTAAGTCATTTTTAAACAATAAAAACTGTGTAAATTTGAATAAACTACAAACATTAAAACAACTGAAAATATTACATTACAATTGGCCTAGGCCAATTTATTTTTAATAAATAATTACACATTTTTTTCTTCTTTTAATTTAAACAAATTAAAGTTTATTTGATTAAACCGCACACGCCACCCTCAATATTGCTAACAGTACAAATCAATGGCAACACCAAACTGCAGATAAAAGATATTTACCGAGTGTTTTCAGCGCTCAGCATACGGACCAAGCCCCACAGGAAATCCTCCGACCCGTAATGGTCGAGAAACGCCCCGATGGTATGAGCCTTGTCACGGTGAAGATCGTCCACCAACAACTCCAGGGCAGAGTGGCTCGACGGACCGTCCTCCAACAACCGCTCAAAGTAGTCATTCCGCCGCCAATTCAGGCTCATTTTGTCTCAAATTGTAGCTTACGGCATTGCTGAACGGTTCGTTGATTCCTCTGGATGCTTGATATGTGAAATACGCTCTCTAGGAAAGACACAATTTAGCAAAGAAATCCCTTTTGAGAATTTCCCTGTAACGGTTCCCCATGGCACTTGTCGTTATGCATTTGTTTACATTGCCTACGCACAAAATACACATGTGCCATTGGGCGGTGTGGTTCCCGACCATTTCACATTGTATTTTCGTAAACCAAACTACTGCAATCAATTACATTTTCTTTATTACCGTGTAGATGGTGACAACAAATTTAGATCGATTTTTATTTAAAAAGATACTTCAAAAGCCTTGTTTGCTACTGGAAGATTTACAAACATTGAAGAAATACCAATATGATATAATTTGCTCCGTTTTTACTATTTTGAAAATTATTTATCTTACTTTAAAGATTAACATGTGATGCAAGATAACCAAAGGTTCAGTTTGTTTACAAAACGCAACGACACAAGAGGGCGCTATATAACATTAGTGGTTCGCTCTTCGCGCTTCATGCGTCATGGGGGCTGGGGAAACCCCTTCGTACATGACATGCATGAGCACAGTCTATGATTTGAGCAATTAGAGCAATTACTCTTCTTGCAAAGTTGAAGATTTCAGGTAAACATGTAAAATTTGTATTTTTCGACCACAAAACTGAGGGAAAGAATGTAGTATCCAGACGTCACTTCTTTGGTTGATTACAAAGCCTATAGAGTATAGAGAGTCGTGTGCATTTTCAAATTATTTTCTTCATGTTCTTACAAAATTGAAAATGTTTCTCAGTCACAGATTCATCTTTTCACCTTTTTTGCAATGACTGACCTTCATTGAGATAATATATGATGAAAAACGTGGCGTCAGGATGCAATATTTTTTTCTTATATCAATTATTTTAAAACCATGGAGATAGAATTAGAAGTTTTTAGAAATTTTTTTTTGTTATTATTACAAATTATTAAAGCACTGACTACAACAGACTAGGTATTATTAACTTAAGACAGCAGAAGATATTTTGTCGCCTTCACTGGCAATATACCTCCTTATGCGATTTTGCCGTCAGTGCACTACGTGATTGGTTGTTTTGATGGGACAGTTTATGTTCATTCATGAGTAAAGATAATGATGTATGGAAGTCAACTACTAATACGTTACATTGCCCGTCCATTAAAGCATTTAAAGAAACGGCTGTCATTGAGCAGTGCCACAGTAGTCTAGTGGATAGCAAGATTAGAGACGCCCGGTTCAAATCCACCAATGCCCATTTTTCATCTACTATTTTCCTTCTTCAAAAACTAGTATAGTTATAATTTAAGAGAAAAGAAGAGTTCAAAAACCTAAGTCGGTGTCTTGCCGTGATTCCAGCGAACCTACTGACAAGGGTTCTTAGAGCACACTTGGGCACGTTAGCGTCTGGAAATAAATGGCTTGTCACAGCAAAATATCCACTGCCTTTAAGGTTTAACATTCAACGATGAAGTTTCTGATCTGACGAAACTTTCTTGTATGTTTTATTTTGCAGGAGACATGATGGCTTCGTCGATTTGGCCAATAGTTTCTGCCATCTCCCTCGGCGTTGGGGGAGTCTTAGGTTCTTTGTATGAAAGATCCAAACAACATGCTGCAAACAATCTAACTTTAAACCCTGGAAAAAGCAATTCAAGATGGACACCGTTCACTCAAGCAGCGGCTGCCAAGCAACAGTATCCAAGTCAACCGCCGTCTCCAAACCGATCCGGTGAAATAATGAAATTTGGTTTCCCCGACTACGGGCAAATTCAGATGCACGATAACTATGTGATCTCGTACGACGGGAGAATGAGAAACGCCAAATGGGTCTTTGAATGCTTAACACGAGACGAGGTGAAATACAACGACGCCATTGATAGGACAAACTGTCAGTTTGAGGAGGACCAATCGGTGCATCCGTTCTTCCGGTCCACCAATGAGGACTACAGGGGGAGTGGCTATGACAGGGGTCACCTAGCAGCAGCAGCCAATCACAGACGGTCCGACGGGGTCATGCAACAGACTTTTTTACTCAGTAACGTTTCTCCTCAGGTAAAAAAAACTGCAGTGGCTATCGTTAGGCAAAAAAAAAGGTCTCCGGTTTCTGGTATGGAGCTTGCCCCAAAAGTGGTACGGCGACGCGGCTTTTTTTTTTTTTACTCTTTTCTTTAAATGTGGGCTGATGACTGCAAATGGTGCCCGACTAAATTTAGTGCAAAATATATGGGAGTCCAGTGAGGCCACATAATGCTTATACTCGATATTAACCCCATCCAAAAACATGTTAAAATTGTGCAGCAGCAGGATTCCAGTCAAACCAGTGAGTTTGACAGTTTTGAGACATCATCTTACATTGAAAAAAAAAACTTTTTCATTTTGCCGACGCGCATGGCTACGGCGACGCGCGGGCATACCAGAAACCGGAGACTTTTTTCTTTTGGCCTTGCGGCAGTCGACCATCTGGTTCCCTGACCTGACAATATTCAACGTCAGGATCATTTGCTCTTGGAACCAGACTATCAACCAAACGGTTCTCAGACTTTCTTTCCCTTTAACAAAAGCAATCCTCCATTCGTGGATTACTAAGAAAAAATAAAATCTGCTTCAACAAAACGTAGGATTTGATTAAAATCATAAAAGTAAAGAAAACATTTGTACATTGCGGATTCGATCCCAGGACCTTCGGCATGATAGTCGAATGTTTTAATTAATTAAACAATAATAATACAAATAAAAATAATGACCTGGTTTGGGGGTGATCGCTTTTAACGAACGGACCTCGACTTCGTCTCGGTCCTTTAACAGCGAGCACCCCCAAATTTTGTCATTATCACGCAGTGAAGACCTGATCCTCACACTGTTATTCCCTTATTAAAGGTCTATGCTTCAAATATTTATTCAAACTGCTGTATATTTTGTCGTTTTCCTCGTCTGAATCCTGCAGGTTGGTGACGGTTTCAACCGCGGCATTTGGAACAATCTGGAGAAGTACGTCCGGGGCTTGACGAAGGTGTACACCAGGGTGTATGTTTGCACAGGACCCTTATACCTACCACAGTAAGAATCTTGCTTTCTTCGTTCAGGCCCCAGCTATTGTTTGATTGTCCCAAATGTAGTTGTGATTGTCCCAGCTATACAGGGTGAGTAAAAAAAAAAACGAAACCCAAATGTCGGGACTATTGTTTTATTGAAGTTCTGCATGTAGCACTTTCAAAATCTAGGATATGAAAGCCCAATTCATAAGCTTTCTTTTAGTACAAGAATCATTCCAATCACTCATGTACTTTTCAAGTTACGGAGTTTTAAACACAACCACCGTTTTAAGGTTCTGTCCATGGATCGCAAAAAAGTTCAGTATTCTTTCAGCAAAACAAAAACAAATCACACAGGGATGTGCATGAATTGTTTTCTTTTGCTGAAAGAACGCACACCTTTTTGGGGATCCGTGGACAGAACCTTAAAACAGTGTTTGTGTTTAAAATTCTGTTACTTGAAAAGTACATGAGTGATTTTAATGATTCTTGTACTAAAAGAAAGTGTATAAATTGGGCTTTCATATCCTAGATTTTGAAAATGCTACATGCAGAACTTCACTAAAACAATGGTCCCAACATTTGGGTTTCAGGTTTTTTTACTCACCCTGTAGTTGGGTCATTGCTGTAGTTAGGCGTAACATCTTTATTCTGTGTCTAAACTTGTCTTAAATTTTGGTTGAGGCTTTATCAAAGACCATGCCACATTTGTATATGGAAACAGGACAACTTTCGTCACGCGATGCCAAATGTCAGCAAATTGTTCTCTTTTGCACTGCCTGTATATTGTCATATGTAATGTCCACAACAAAGCTTTTAAGAGCTCAGTGAATAACCTGAAAGTGTACTTTTCAAATCTTATAAGTGGGGGCGGGCTGAAGTCATCAGATGATTACAACTGTTCATTTGCACACCAGTTTTCATCGGTTGCTATGTGTTAATACCATTCAGCACTCCACACTCACGAACCATCGAGTCAAGACCATAGTGGAGTACTGTGGCCTTGTAGTTAAGGGCACTGATTCGTGGTCTGCGGGTAAAGCTGCAGGTTGTGGGTTCGAGTCCAGCCCAGGGTCATGGTGCGTGTGCCCTTGGGCAAGGCACTTTGTCACTCATTGCTTCTCCCTACCCAGGAGTAAATGGGTACCTGTGAGGGCAGAGATGGTTATTGTGATTGAATTAGCTTCCTTGCGCCTAACAGGCTGCATCGAGCTGTATACTCTCAGGGAGCTAAGATGGTGTTTGGAATGTTTCATAGTCCCAATGATCGGGGGTAATAATAATGTAAAGCACTTTGATCTTAGTTAAAAGTGCCATATAAGAACCTGTTGTTATTATTATTACTATTATAGGTCTTGGACCTAGATATGTCGGTTTAAAAAAGTCTTGGATGTCCACGCCCACCTACACGTTCCTCATCTAGTAATGGTCGAGGAGAATACAGGCTAGGAGTTTTGGATCATTTCTCTGAATTACTAATTAGATATCATGGATAATTTTTCTGTCACGGACATTACACTTCCTTTCATAATGCTGAAATTTCCTAAACTGCATACCTCAAGATAACGTGTTCTGTTGATTACTCCATTTCAACATGATAGTTGATATTTTTTAAAATTGTTGTGAAATTTTTCTTTTTGATGTTTTTATCAACAGCTGGGAGTCCAACCGAAGGCAATATGTCAAGTATGAGGTCATCGGTACCAACTCCGTAGCGGTTCCGACTCACTTCTTCAAAGTCGTACTCGGGGAAACAAAGAGCCAATCCTACGACCTGCGAGCGTTCGTGGTTCCAAACAAGGCCACGTCAGACGACACGCCTTTGAAGAATTTCCTCGTCCCGATTGACGTGATAGAGAGAGCCGCAGGGATACTATTGTTTGAACGTCTGCCGAAAAACCTGTTACGTTCTGTGAATGCACCATTGTGATTGAAATATTATTACAAGGTGTTAACACTACAGGCTCCGTGCACAAGTACCCCCTCAAGGGTTACAAATCGAGAGTTGGGGTTCGCTTGTACCCCCCGCCCTGCAAACAGGACGCTGGGATACTCTGATGAGCTTCACAGAATCTTGTAAAGGAAGTGGCCTATGACCTATGTATAAAGCATCTGGCTGCAGCTGTTCAAGACCGCAGTTAGACAATGTGCGCAAATGCTATCCGAAAACTTCCCATAGAAATGCGCACATTCCATACCGGATGTGATTTCTGTTTCATTGCGGACCATGTGGACAAAATTTTGAGCGTCGCATAACGCAATCCGACCGTTCATGATTCGAAACGGAGCCTGAGCAAGTGACGGGAATTGTAAATTTACAACACAGATAAGCTTTACAGAATTTCCTACATTATTACGCTTTTCAACGAGAAAAAACCATCTCTAAACTGGAATAAAAGACTAATGAATCAGTCTTAACGGCCGTTTCTAACCTTGCAGAGTCGTGACCTTGATGACGCGCAGGTCACTGGTCACGCAAAATCCAACCAATCAGAGCGTGAATTCATCAGAGTATCCCAGCGTCCTGTTTGCTGGGCGGGGGTATGAGCGAAGAGTTGGGGAAGACCACCTGAACCTATTGCTAACAGTGAATTAACTATGGGGAAGGGAAAGGGAGGGGAGGGCTGATCCAGAACCCAATTTTTTGGGGGGCCAAACAAAAATATTGGTCCCCCAAAAAGTGGGTTCAAAAAATTATGGCGTGGGGTTCGGGCCCGCTTAAGTGCCCAGAATTTTTGGGGGGATTCTTATTTGCTCTTTTCACACTTCCGCCATGGGCCGGGATATTTTGGGTTTCACGAACTGACATCCTCCACAGTGCGGCAGGTTTAGAGGGCACCCCGTGCATTTTCGGTTTTACGAACTGACACTGATCTTAATTTTACCAGTTGAATCGCTTTTTATAATTAAACATTGTATAATCACACAAGTACAGATAGATTAAATTTGTGTCAAACCTTTCAAACCATTTTTCTCCGTTCTGTATTGCTGCATCATGCTTGGGTGTCAGTTCTTGAAACGAAGATGTACGGGGTGCGCTCTAAAAGTGCCGCACTGTGGAGGATGTCCGTTCGTAAACCCAAAAAATCCCGGTTCTGTAAATACTCGCGCGTGCAGCGCACTCACGCGCGCATGAGTGTGAGTTCGTGGTGACGGTGACGAATTATTATCCCTGTTCATCTGGAATGAGGCCATTTTTCTGCAGCAGCTCGAGATCAGCGCAACTTGGTCTCTACCAATAAGAATATATAAATTAGTAGTGCGTACTTTGCGCAATATGCGCACGAATAGGTATTTGCACACTGCGCGTTCCTCCCACTGGGACTCTCGAAAAGGGATCCCAAAATGCCATTTATTGTTTGTGCACGGGAACCTTGAAGGGAATGTACAACATTTGCTTTTGCTGCAATTTTCAGAAATAAATGGATTTGGAGTAATAGTATGTTATAGCAAATACTGTTACACTGACTTGTTTCATGTTTTGGGTTCGTATATGCTGGAAAAACCAAGAAACCAATCATATTCTTGTAGTTTGGTTCCCTGACCCCACTTAAGATGAAACGGAGCAGTTTATAGACTTTGGGGAATTTTAAGATCAGAGAATCAGTCTAGCAGGCTTGTAGTCTTCACCGTGAGGTGTGTAATCAATTGCAAAGAAAATGTAGATGAACTAAATATAAAAAAAGGAAGGAGCACTTTTTGAAAAAAGCCAATTTTTTCCAACGCTGGTCGGCCGACCAGTGTTGGAAAAATACAGTTTTTCTTGAAAATGACAGCACACCAGGAGCCACAACTTTACAGAATGCTTTAGACTGTCATTCCCAAACAATCCATTAAGATATTTCGTGACAGTTGATCATTTCATTTATTGATGTTTGCAAATGTTGTATCTTCCCTTTAACTTTAATTCACCACAATACCAAAAAATAATTATCATTTCACAGTACCGTTGGGCGAGTAACTGGATTACTCGAGTACTCGCGAGTAGTTTATGCTACTCGTTTTACTCATGGTTTTTCATCTACTCAAGTACTCGTCCTGGCGCGAGTAGAGGCAGCTTTTCGCGAGTAGCAATTGAAAGTTTAGGGTTCGGCACTGCTTGATACATCCCCTGCAAACAGGGAATCACTCTCTCCACCTCTCTCTCCCTACGATTCCATTCTTTAAAAACTAAATTCAAGTAAATGACTTAAAGGGAAGATACAACATTTGCAAACAGCAAAAAAAGAGATGATCCAATTATCACAAAATACCTAAACTGGATTGTTAGGGAATGATCATCCTGTTAAATCGTGGCTCCTGGTCATGCTGGTGTGCTGACATTTTCAAAAAGACTGGTATTTTTCCAACCAGCGTTGGAGAAAACTGGCTTTTTTTCAAAAGCTGCTCTTAATTTTTCAGAATGAGTTTTTCCGCATTTTCTTTGCAATTGATTACACACCTGTGAAGGGGTACAAGCCTGCCGGACTGATTCTATGACCTTACAATTCCCCAAAGTTTAAAAACTGCTATGTTTCATCTTAAGTGGGGTCAGGGAATCAGACTACAAGGACATGATGTTTTTCATGGTTTTCCAGCATCTTCAAGCCCAAAACGTGAAACGAGTCACTTTAACAATATTTGCTATAACATTCTAATCCCCCAAATCCATTTACTACTGAAAATTGCAGCAAGAGCAAATGTTGTACATTCCCTTCGAAACGTCGCACAGTAAGGACATCTCAGTGCCGAAGAATGTGGTGTGACTTGCACGCTATTTGCTTGTAGTTATTTCCCATCATACTAACGTACATGTTATTGTTCTGCTTTTATGAGAATTTTGTTAACTACTCCTTAGTACTCGACTACTCGTGAGTAATTTCTTTGCGAGTACACGAGTAGAAAAATCCACTACTCGCCTCCAGGCCTAGTTAACAGTAAACTCAACTGACTTGCCAAAAATGATGTAAATCAAGATGTATTATTACATGTAGTGCAGTATGTGGAAACTTTCTGTTGGGGTTATGCATTTCTTAAGTTATAAATACTTACATTATTACATGTATTTGCTTAAATATATAAATAAGGAATCCAAAATTCTTTATATCTTTACAAATTGCCAAAGTTAGTACATGTATTCAGATTAATTTCATTTGTGTTGCATATATTTTTCAATTTCAGCTGATTGTAAAAGTGGGACACTATCATCTCAATAAAAAAACAGTTGTTTGTCGAAGATGTAACATGCATGACAACATAGGAATGAAGTTCAGAACACAAAACAACATTTATTTGACATTTTGTTGTGCAGCTTTTTGCAATACTGCTTGGGCAGCCGTGAGGGCATAATAGGATCATTTGCTTTTCATGCATTTTCTTCGTTTCCAATATTAACACGACTCAAAATTTAATCCAAGGAAGATTGTTCAGAACCTTTCCTGTTGAAGTTTCAGCTCAGTGGATATTACACCTTTTCGAGAAAACAGTGGGAAAAAAACTGCACGAAACACGATTCTGTCTGTTGTGTTTTAACAGGGTTCGACCTTAACTTTTTTGTTCACTAGCCAGCCGGGCTACTGAAACAGACTCTTAACTAGCCCGCGGGCATGTTCACTAGTTTGCATATTTTTTCTTTTATATTGTCTCATAAACAACAATATGCATACATGTAAAACGTGTATAGGGCCTAAAAGATGACCCCTGGTGGCGCGCTTCAGGGCCCCGCAAAAAGAATAATTAACGTGTAAAAGTCAAGAGTTTTTAAAATTAGTTTGGTATATTGATTTCTTAAAAAAATCACCCTCGGAATTTTATGAAAACTGAAAAATTGCATGACGTGAAAGAGAAATATCCTGCCAAAAATTGACCTGTCACTTCCGAAAACTTCTGTGTGGAGTGGACTCGTGGAACTCGATTACTCGTTTTAAGCATGAACATTTATGGAATAATTTTGTGACAGACAATTTTTTTTTAACAAACTTGAAGGATTTATATTCATTTACAAACAAATCTAAAATGACCGTTGATGTCTATGGTTGATAAGAACTGTATTAAAACGTGATCCGAACGAAACCTAGAATCCATCAGATGTAGGTAGGTATTAAAATCGTCGCAGACTGGGAGGCGACGGCAGTTTGGCTTGTACGACCAGCTTCTGGTGGAACTCCGGAACGAGGACCAGGCCTCCTTCTAAAACTTCATGCGAATGTCCCCTGAGATGTTCCAAGTTCCAGAGTGGGTCCAAGGATCACCAAGGAACACACTGCCTACAAGGGAGCTGCTGGAGCCTGGCCGGAAGCTTGCCTTGACTTTGCGTCACCTTGCCTCTGGAACCACGTATGCCTCGAAGAAGTTCGGTTGGAGGGTCCCCCACACCACCATTTCAATCGTCGTCAGAGAAGTTTGCCAGGTGATGATCTGTCCAACCACTCCTGAGGGATGGCGCGTGCCATTGCTGAGAAGGTCTGGGAAAAGTGGAACCTACCCCATATACTTGGAGCCCTGCATGGAAGGTACGTTGCATGCCGGTGTCCTCGAAATAGTGGGTCCATGTACTACAACTACAAAGTATTCTACTCCATTGTTCTGATGGCGCTTGTACATATGTAGATGCGGACTACAAATTCATTTGGGCAGATATTGGTGGCGCTGGAGCAGCATCAGACGCTCAGATCTACAATGAGTCCGAGTTGAAAGAATTGGCTGAAGATGGGAGGCTAGGTTTTCCTGCACCAGATCCTCTTGCCATTGACAACCAGGATGTGCAACGGAAGCTGCAAAGTCAAGGGAGGCATGGGACATCACAGAGGCCTCGGAGTGGGCCGAGTGGACAGAGCCATCATGGGACCGAGCTGGAGAAGGCGAGCGCGAGCCCGCATCTTCTTCCAAGATATCCGGAACTACAGGGGATGATGGCTCTTGCAGTGGGGGCTCGGCTCTTCTACCTCCTCCTCGGCTTCTGGTAGACGGCTTTGAAGGAGCAGCAGTAGACTCTTCAGGTTTCGTCCCAAATAGATAATTGTACAGTTTTGTCATGTTTGTTATAATAAAACACACAACGAAGAAGTCCGTTAGAAAACAAACATCAAATCTGATCAAGAGCAGGACAGTCAATTTGTTACTGCTCATTGTGACCAAGGGCGGATCCAGGGGGGGGGGGGGATGGGGCCAAAGGGGGCCATAGGCCCCCCCCCCAAAAAAAAAAACCACGAAACCATATTTTTTTTTTATGTGACATCGCAATAAAGGCAGGCAATGAGTACACCACCATCTTTTCCTCAAAAAAACATTGGTTAAAGTGGTCAGAAATTGCCTCAGATCGCACCACAGAGCATCTAGAATCCACGCCGTATTTTTTTTGACCCACTTTTTCGGGGGACCAAATTTTTTTTTTGGCACCCCCCAAAATTGTGTTCTGGATCCGCCCTTGATTGTGACAACTGAGATTTTCCCCAACAAAAAGCAAGCAAGCAAACAAACCAAAAAACACCCCCAACAAACAAAAACCAAACACACAAAAAACCCGAGCAAAAGGTCGCTAGAATGTACTCTACGAGGAATGCGGCAAACTGGTTCCGCCGAGTGAACATTTTTAGACTTTCAATACTGACATTTTTTTTTCTAAATTGGGCCCACAGTGCTTTTTTTTTTGATGTTCACCGATGAATCTGTTGACGAGCGGTGCATGCCTTGACAGGATTGAATACATAAAAAAGAGAAAACCTTTTTTTTTAAAACCACCTTTTTATTTTGTAAAAGTGCGTTTGGGGTAACATCTGTTCTGAAGTGGCTCCATTGTTTGTGCGTCACGGGCTACAAGCTCGTCGCTTTTCTGTCCAATTTTACCGGTTCATCGGATGACCAGATCACCGGTACTTTTTTTTCACCGTTGTGTAGACCCAACTGAAACCGCACACGCACACGAATGATCTGTCGTATGATGACTAGTCAGACATGATGACTAGATGACATGATTACAAAATGGCAGCCGTCAATTTTGAATCATGTGACTTCCTTTGTGAATCTGATTGGCTGACATAAATATTTCGTTGGTTGTTACTTGATATGTACCTATACCAGGATGCGTAATAAAGCCCGCCGCACACCTATCCGATTTTACTGGTTCACCGGATCACGTGACCCCCAACTTTTTGGATTGGGGTGCTGGAATATGCTTCAGCACCTCCTACTCCCGGGCAAAAATGTGTTCCAGCCAGCAGTGTTCTTCGACGTTAAAATGGCGCCGCTACGCTATACATTATGCTTGCTCTACAAATATCTCCTTCGTTTTGTTCGTTTCTTGTTTTGCCGCGGCTAAGCGAGGCGCTTCGAACGTCTAGCACATACACTGTAAAATATCAAGAGGAGGTATTTTCTAAATCTTCAGGCAGTGCAGAATCGATATTTCTCTCAAGGTATCTAAAATCATGACATGTATGATATTTCCGCCATGACGGAAGCTTTGACCCGAAACCAATAACCTCAGCCATGACAATGGTGGCAAAGTTGATAATGCTTTTATAAGATGGAATTTTGCGTCGGGGTGATATAAATCAAATTAGGTTTTGCCCTTCACCGACGTTTTTAAACACTGTATACTCAGTGTGCTACCTCCCGAGTGAAAGATGGAAAAAATCACTCGGGTGGGACTCGAACCCACGACCTCCTGCTTTCTAGTGCAGATGTCTTACCACTCGACCACCGAGCTAACGGGATCGGTTGGCCGGTTCGAATCTGATGTACATAGCAGCGGGTACCGCATAAACTATTATAAGATGGAATTTTGCGTCGGGGTGATATAAATCAAATTAGGTTTTGCCCTTCACCGACGTTTTTAAACACTGTATACTCAGTGTGCTACCTCCCGAGTGAAAGATGGAAAAAATCACTCGGGTGGGACTCGAACCCACGACCTCCTGCTTTCTAGTGCAGATGTCTTACCACTCGACCACCGAGCTAACGGGATCGGTTGGCCGGTTCGAATCTGATGTACATAGCAGCGGGTACCGCATAAACTATTATAAGATGGAATTTTGCGTCGGGGTGATATAAATCAAATTAGGTTTTGCCCTTCACCGACGTTTTTATTGATAATGCTTGCCAGGATTTTTTTCATTCGATCTTTCAATAGGGGCAAGTGTTTCCCCTAAAGGTTTTTTTTTTCGTTTAAAGGTTTCATCGACGTTGCTAACATTCAGTACTCAAAAATAACAAATATCAAGGTTCACCGTGACACATCCCCAACATAATAGGAGTGGGACGGGCTTTTATTGAAACTAGTCATGCTGTACGCCAATTCCAGTGTAGTTTCGTTTTAATAAAAAAGCTATTCATGTTTTTACCCTCTGCAACTTTTTCCTCATTAAATCTCAGTAGACCGATAAATCCTTGCCTAGCCCAAAACGTGCTATATCTACCGAGCATAAACATAAAGATGCATTTGGTCTTTTATCTTTTATATTTGCCATTCCCTGTAACAAACAAATGACACTGCAAATATATCGAGAGCTACGTTGTTTGGTGAGATAGAACTAAAGCGGCCCATGGCCCTGTGGCCCCACGCCGTAATGAACAAAACATACGCGAAGGAATTTACGAAATGTAAGAAAGCAGCCTTGCAACAATAATATTTACATGCGATGTCATGCATAATGATACAATTCTTTTTTCAGAATGAAATGGAACCAAAATGGAGATAAAATACAGGGTTCTCCACTACAGTTAAACGTTTTAAGAGCAACAATATATTCTAAACAAAATAATGAAATAAATTCTCTGATAATCTCAAAAAACTTTTGCTAAAAAGGTCAAATGAAAGTGGCAAGGAATCGCCCCCAGATTGCACCACAGACCATCTAATATTCCAAATTAAGCCTCGACGTAAGGGCTTTGCGCTTTGCTTTCGCATTAACTTTGTCCGTCCTTTATTCCAGCACCCCCTGGCAAAAGTTTGTCCCAGCGGCAGTGGTAAAGTGTCCGGTGAAATCAGAGTGCTGCCCGCATACCTTTCTGGAGACATCGGATCCAGTGAAATCGGACGCGAAAAAAATCAACATGTTTGATTTAATCCAGTCTCCCCATGTGCGGTCAGATCAGTCCGATTTTTCAGCGCACACCTCCGCTTTAGAGGCTTTGTGACTTGAGTTGTGCGCCACACTTGGTGTAGTGTAAAGTGTGGACTCTATAAAAGAAATAAATACGGACTCGTTGGTACTTGGTTGTATTGCGCAAGCCTCTGTGAAGATTAAAAGTAAGACAGACTATTTTATGGAGTTCAAATCTCAAATGACACCGGCAAGCGATTGCGAAACGTCCCCCATGAAACCTGGTCGCCCCCCTACTGAGATTTTGAGTTTCTAAAAAAATTATCATTGATCTACATGACGCCCCCATGAAATGTTCCAGCCCCCCCCCCCCCGGCGGCTAATTATGGCTGTGAAGCATGGACGGCCAACAAGAATGAGTAAAAGAAGATGACAGCTTTCGAATTGAAATGTTTAATACAGAAATAAAGTTGAGAATTATCAATTACAAACTAAGAAATGAGGATATTCTAAAACAGTTGGGCATTCCCCCTGCGGAAGACTCCTGAACATGATCAAGAAAAGAAAATCGACTTATTTTCGGCATTTAACCCTCGTGAAGCTTGCTGTCTGAATAGTTACAGTCAAAAAATCAATCCTCTTCCCCTGCCATGTCATTTTACATAGGCTAGTCACCAACAGTCAGGTCATATTTCAAGCAAGCACTAACAAGACTAGTCAAATTCAGTCAACAGACAAAAGCAATGTCTTTGTGTCCAAGATTGATTCAATCCGCTCAGATTTACCTCTAGCTATCTCTGATGACACATGTACTTATGCCAATCCAGCATCCGCTCTGACCGTTTTCCCTAATGCGTCTCCCGATGGGATCTGCTCTGAAATCTCGAAGTCACCTTCAAAATCGAGTGACCTAGACCCCATACCAACTTGGCTCCTGAAACCATGCGCTGATTCAGTAGTGCCTGCAATCACTAATATCAACAATAGCCTGCAGTCCGGTGTTGTTCTCCCAGCCCTTAAAACTGCCCACGTACGACCTTTGTTGAAAAAGCCATTATTGGATCCAGAGTTGTAACGAATCACTGATTTTTGTGACTCGAGTCGAATCGAGTCATTTTAAAGAAGTGACTCGAGTCGAGTCGAGTCATTAGGTCAAGAAGGTCGAGTCGAGTCGAGTCGAGTCGAGTCGAGTCGAGTCGAGTCGAGTCGAGTCGAGTCACAGTGTGTAGTCGAGTCGAGTCGAGTCAAGTATTTAGCTCGAGTCAATTCGACATCATTGTTTGGCTTTTTAAATATTACATTCGGGCTATTACATGTGGCGACACCAAATTTGACTCTTAATGAAAATAAAAAGGGGGTGCCAGCTGATCGTCATTCAACTAATGGGGACACTGATCAAACCACGTATGTATATGTATACAATATTCGCGAAAATTCTAACGTGACATAAACAAAAACCGGCATCGGCGTCAGTCATTGCAAATATTTTTTCGCAAAGTTTTGCTTTTATTTTTGGGACTCGAGTCTCATTAGCCTTCCTCGAGTCGAGTCGAGTCATTCTGATGAGGGACTCGAGTCGAGTCGAGTCATTTGCCCTTAGGGACTCGAGTCGAGTCGAGTCACCAAAAATTGTGACTCGAGTCGGACTCGAGTCGAGTCATTACAACTCTGATTGGATCCGAACGATCTTCGCAACTACCGCCCGGTATCCATTGCTCTCAAAACTACTTGAGCGCGTCGCATTCTCCAAGCTGTCCATGTTCCTCCGACTGAATAACCTCCTTGACAATTATCAGTCTGCCTATCGTCTACACCACAGTGTTGTATGAAACACTACTCATTCACCTGTTCAATCATATTCTCCACCAGATGGACGTCGGGGAAGTTACAGCGCTTGCTCTTCTCGATCTATCCTCGGCCTTCGACCCGATCGATCATGCCGTCCCGATCAATCGCTTACGCTCTCTAGGAGTATGTGGTTCATCTCTGAAATGGTGTGAATCCTACCTGTCTAATCGACATCAAACCATTTGCATCAAAGGAGTGAAGTCTGTCCCTACTGTCCTTGACTGTGGTGTTCCTCAAGGCTTTGTCGGAGGGCCTTTGCTGTTCACCATCTACATCCAACCACTTGGCAAAATCATCCCAAAATACAACCTACAGTACCATTGCTACGATGATGACATTCAACTGTATCAGTCATTTCAACCGTCCCTTTGTAATGCTCTATCCACTCTGAACAAAATCTTGAGGCATGCATCAATGAGATCAAGTCGTGGATGGCGGCAAACTGTCTCAAGTTAAATGATAGGAAATCAGAATTCATAATGTGTGGCTCTAAACAACAACTCGCCAAGATCAACATCCCCGGTATCCACATTGGTGATTCTGTCACCCTACCTTCCACATGTCGGAACCTCGGAGTTACTTTTGACTGCAACATGTCACTCATCAACCACGTCGCATACGTATCAAAATCGGTCCGTTTTATCACCTCAGGAATCTCAGCTTCATCCGTAAATACCTCAATCGCACAGCTACATAACAACTGGTACATGTACATGCTTTCATTTCTTCTCGCCTGGACTTCTGCAACTCTCTCCAGACAACTTGCCGCAATATCTAATTGACAAGCTGCAACGCCTTCAAAATGCCTCTGCCCGTCTTGTCACACTGTCCAAACGATCAACCCACATCACCCCCATACTCAAGTCTCTTCACTGGCTTCCCATCACCAATCGCATTACATTCAAAGTTCTCCTCCATGTATTCCATTCACTACAAGGCACTTCAACCGGTTACATCAATGACTTAATCACTTTGTACCATCCAGTCAGAAATCTCCGTTCACGAGAACTACACCAGTTGACAGTACCTCGTACCAATCACTCGTGGGGTCAACGGTCTTTCGCTCATGCTGCCCCGGAACTTTGGAACAATCTCCCACTTGAACTACGCCAAATGAAATCCCTGTCCACATTCAAATCTAACCTCAAAACCCATCTGTTTCTACGTCGTTTTTGTAATTAATGTTTTTCTTTGTATTTAAGTGCCATGAGCATCATGCCTGGCCGATACCGGCGCTTTACCAAGTGTTCATTATTATTACACGTGTAATGGTACCACTAAGGAGACACCTTATCGTAATTTCTTCGCACGATGGGAGACATCGGCCATTAGGGAGACATTTTTCAGTGTTGTAGTCAAGTACTTTTTTCCGAGTACCGAGTACTGTCGAGTACCTCGGTAGCCGAGTACGAGTACGAGCGCTTGTGCTTCCGAGTACAAGAGTACTTGAACGTACGAGTGCTGCCACTTCCGAGTACGAGTACGGGTACAAGTACTTGTATTCCGAGTACGAGTACGAGTACTTGTATTTCCGAATACGGCACCGGGTACATTATTATGCTTGAAGCCTAAAATGATGTGTACTGGTAATCACTTTTGATACTAGGGTTCATCTTTGTAAGCTTTTTTAATTATTTGAATTTAATTTGGTGTGTTTTTTTAATCGGCAACAGCAGGAAGTATTTTCCAAGGAAATGCTACACAGCTGAGACACAGACATGGAAGTTTAGGTCAACTGTCATTTAATCAAATTAATCTACAATGCTGTGCATTATTATTCTTGTATTTTCGGGTCCTTATTCCTCCGACAAAAAAACCCCACAAGTACAAGTGACTAAAAGACCAAATGCATCTTTATGTTTATGATCGGTAGATGGCAAGTTTTGGGCTTGGCAAGGATTTATCGGTCTACTGAGGTTTTTCACTTGCAAAGGTTAAAACATGAATAGCTTTTTTTATGAAAACATAACTACACTGGAATTGGCGTAAGGCATTACTAGTTTCAATAAAAACCCGTCCCACTCCTATTAGGTTGGGGATTTGCGTGAACCTTGATATTTGTAATAATGTATGAATATTTTCCCCTATTGAAAGATCGAATGAAAAAATCCTGGCAAGCATAATCAACTTTGCCACCATTCGAGGTTATTGCTTTCGGGTCAAAGCTTCCATCAGTGGCGGAAATATCATAGACATGTCATGATTTTAAATACCTTGAGGGAAATATCGATTCTGCACTGCCTGAAGATTTAGAAAATAAACGTGCCTCCTCTTTATATTCTACAGCGTTTGTGCTAGACTTTCGAAGCGCCGGGCTTAGCCGCGGCAAAACTAGAAACGAACCAAACGAAGGAGATATTTGTAGAGCAAGCATAATGTATAGCGTAGCGGCGCAATTTCATCGTCGTAGAACACTGCTGGCTGGAACACATTTGTGCCCGGGAGTAAGGGGTGCTGAAGCATATTCCAGCACTTCAATCCAAAAAGTTGGGGGTGCTGCAGCACCCACAGCACCCCCGTTCCCGCGGGCTAGAGTACATGCAACAAGCGTTCAGATGGCTGAGAAAAGATTTCTTTATTTTCCACTTAGTTTGAACCACTGTTCTGAGTGTTCTTACAAAAGTTGTTCTTTCAAAAATCTTTTTAATTCCTTCAACCCTCCTATGCAAGCATACGTTCTAAGCCAAGGTGTCCTTTCAGACAAAATCAATCACACAGGCAAGCGTATAAAGCGAACGTTGAAGGTACACTTACATGTACACGTAAAAAGTACACATGCAACGTGCATGCCAAAAAATGGCAGATTCGCGTTTCTTGTTGTCTACGCATTTGGTGTGCTTCCCATTCATAGGCCTCTGTTTAAGGCTAGGCCGCTGTGGACCTGCTGCCGGTGTAGCATGAATTTAGGTTTTATGAAATACGGACTCATTGGTGGTATTGCGCATGCTCATGCATGGATAATTAGAAGACGGACCGGTCACGTGAGAGGGTTTAACCAATAAAAGGGAAAAAGGAGTCCGATTTTTATACGAGTCTTCTTTCTTTCGGAGCCAGTTGCATCCAAAATGCTCAGAATTTGGAAGCCCCAAGTCCAGGCCAGATGTACAGTGCCATATGTCTTCAATTCTTCGATTCCATGGGTATCAGAACTCTATAATATAGAATAATGTGAGTGTGTAACTTTTATTCATGAGCTCGGCGGACGGATTTTGGGCCTATTTACTGGGGTGTGCCCCTGAGGTTCGACGACCGCGCGAACTGTACAGGGTGAGTAAGAAAAAACAAACAAAACACAAGTGTCGGGACTATTGCTTTATTGAATATCTGCATGTAGTACTTTCAAAATCTAGGACATGAAAACCCAATTCATAAGCTTTCTTCTATAGTACAAGTATCATTCAAATCACTCACGTAGTTTTCAAGTTACGGAATTTTAAACACATCCACCGTCTTAAAGTTCTCTCCACGGATCACAAAAAAGTTGTGCGTTCTATCAGTAAAAACGATAACAATTCACACCATGTTCACACACATCCCTATATGATTTGTTTTCGTTTTCCTGAAAGAACACTAACTTATTTTGTGATCCGTGGACAGAACCATAAAACGGTGGTTGTGTTTAAAATTCCGTAACCTGAAAAGCAAACGGTTTTGGAAAGCTAATGAACAATTGTTTTTCTTCACCACAATTAGCTGTACTTATTCGTTTTATATATTCTGACAAATTGGTAACAATATAAAGATCAGGATTCTCTGAAAAGATCGGTAAAACCAAATCGGCTTGATGTACTCCTGGTCTACTTTGTTTTCATAAACTTCCTACTCTTAGATGACACTCTTTGTCAGATATTAACACATCCTCAATGCACATTAGATGCAATGTTTGGATTCACCGAGCTATCACCAGAGCCAGCAACTTAACTAATTTTTAACTTTTAGAATAGCTCTTTTGTGCAACCTGACGACTTCAGAAAATTGGGCAAAACACCAACATCCCATATTATTGTATAACGAGGGAATGATGGTCTACAATTAAATGCCCCTTTCATAAATCTGGTGGTTAATGCATGACTGCCAAAAGGAACGCCATCTATGGGCAAAATAACGGACGAAATTGCCGGCCTGGCAGAATTAACAGAACTATAAACTGAGACCACTATCAAAAAATCTGTTAAGAATTGTAAGGCATTGCCTATTGTTGGTTTTATAGGGTTAATTCCATGTCGGCTACAAAAGGAGTCCCATCTTCTGAAATATGAAGCATACTGGTTTTTGTGTCTTGCTTCTCCACGAAGCCACGATGATCTCGTTTGTTTCCGACCAGCTTGATTTTTAACTTTATTGGTTGTTTTTATGCCATGAACTGCTTTGGTCAGATTGTCCCCCAAAAGAAGTTGTATGACTGGGACAAAATGGAGCACAGAGGCGTTGATACTGAGTATTTAGATCGGGACGCATTTATAATAGCTCCCTACGCCTAAGATTCAATTCGATGTTGGTATTAGCCCTGAGTGTTATTGTATCCGTGGCTAGTTTCACCTCGTCTTTGACGCTTTGCTTAGCCAGTAATTTCTCCGTTAATTGGAGACAAGGAACAAATGACGAGACCAGCAATTTCTGGACTCGCAAGAATTTTGAGTCTCGTGAGCGAGTACCAGGTTTGAGTAACGCCCATATTTCTGGGCTGACTTAAGGTTTCATCAACTTGGTACAATTCTGAGGCCTGCAATAAGCTTTTTGCTTTTCGGCCAATTTCTCATCGGAAAGTTTCGGCATGAGAATTTTGTCAGTCAGAGTAGCGGAGCTTGTCTTTGACTTTTGGCCCAACCTTATTGTCCGTTCCCCCGCAGTTTGCAATGGTTTTTGAACTTTTATTTCAGAAGGTTCGGAATTATTGGCTATTAAGCCATCTTCCATCCTGTACTTGGGTTTCAGAAACCTGTCCTGACGGTGCTGGGTGTGGAGACAAATCTGAAAACCCAAGTCGAAAAGTCCAAAACACTTTCAAGAATTTCGTATTCCATTGCCAATTAAAGCAGTAGGCCTACAGACAGATGTGCTAAATCTATAATACGATACATAAGCATCGGCCTATGCACATAATAAGTGAAGAGAGAACGGAGGTTGGCGTCCGTTCTTCAGCTGACTAGATCGCACAAACGAAGGCTGGCTGGTGAGCGCTATCTCACGTAATCTCTGTCCAGAGTGACGTCATAATGGTGAGGTAGAACCACGGAGGTACTATAAAATTATGAATACGGGACTCCTACGGTTTATCAGGAATTTTAAACCGTGGATATCCATAGCTCCAAATCGTTAATGTGTGACTGGGGCTTTACAAAAGAGAGAAAGGTGCAGCTCTGAACTTTAATCGATGAATTGTAGCCCTAACCCGTCCGCGATATTTTTTATTACACAACTATCTGGGGTACTTTGTGCGCTTTCCTATGGGGCTTGGTTTTTATAACCAGGCTTGAGGGGAGACTACTATTTTTCAACTTGGTACGGATTTCGGACTAATTTCCCTTTTAAAAAAAATCCTCCAGAGCCTCAGATCAGGAAAAGAAAAAGGAAATTGCTGCTATACAAGTAGTATCCGACTGAAAATAACGTTTTTAAGATTCAACTTAAAATTGTTGAAAAAAGAGCAAAATCTTTCATAGCCGAGCGAGGAATCGAACTCGAGACCTCCGATCATTAGCCGTGTGCCTAACCACTAGGCAACGGCGGTGCTCGAAAAATCTCTGCAATTCATAATTTATATACTTTCACACATGTGGAGAGAGTATACGCGCGCGCGCGTAGGTAAAAAGTTACAGGATTGTAGGGCGCCGCTAGGCGGCGCTCTACAGTCCTAAAACCGTGATTCAAGTCGCCTGAAAAATGGATACCCCCAGATAGTTGTGTAAATAAAATATTCGCAACCCGCCGTGATTCAAGTCGCCTGAAAAATGGATACCCCCAGATAGTTGTGTAAATAAAATATTCGCAACCCGTAATCGTCCGTCACGGTCAGCAGTTCCGCATAATTCAGCTCAGGCAGCAGATCGTGCACGACAATCGTGTAATTCTCAACATGAACTTTCAAAGCTGAGCCGCTTAAGGTCACTACATGGAGTAAGTTCGTGGTGGGATGTACGGGCGGTTGTTTTTCCCGCTGAGATAAACTACTTATAGCGTGACATATCTTCAAGAATAACATTTGATGTGCTTCACTGATTCTCATCTTCACTTGCCAACTATACGTGCGGTTTAATAAGGGCACAAGCAAGATGAGTGGAGAAAGAAGTGGAGGGAAACTGCTATGGTTTCTGCTCGTATTGATGATGATGTGGCAGTACGTCGTGAGTATCCAGCCACCGGGTAAGTTCTGCATACTACATTGGTGGCAGATAGTCGATAACCCCGTCGATATTTCATTAGAAAAGCACATTTGGACGTGTAAAGTCTTCATATTCATTTATTATTTTTGTAAGGTATATTTTAATAGTGAAAAAGTGAAAAGGGGAGACTTTTTCTCGGGAGTTCCTTCCAGTTTACTTGTCATATCGACCTTAATTCATCACCGGTTATTGTTTTTAATTATTGGCTAATCAAAATCAGAATCAAATAATCTTATCCAATCACAATCGTTCTTTCATACACTTCTTGAGGTAACTGAGTAAAATTTTACATGGAAACCAACTTAGGCGGACGAGGTCTTTTTCAGTTGTGAGAACTTGCCGAATTGTCACCGTTTTCTAGTTGCACCCGCATTCATTTAGGGGCCTATCCACAGGTGTAGCCCGAGTGTGAGTGCATGGGGCACGTACGGCCCCTTGTGCTCATCAAGGCCGGCGTCCCCGTTGTGTCACAACGTGACCAATCCTTTCATCTGACTATCATTGGTGGCTTACACTGATCCGTGAGCAGCTTATTCTACCAACTTTTTTTTAAGCATTCTGAATTATGTTCTTGTTCTCATACAACTTCAGTTCTTGTGATGAACCCACCCCGTTTCATGTACATGTCTTTCTCCAAATCGGTGTATGTGCAGGGCTACAAATTGTGCTTCAAACAAAATCAACTCTCTTGCGAATTTCTTTACCTGATTACAACTGCAACTCTTTGCGTCATTCTTATTGGGTGATTTGGTACGACTAGTCTGAGTATCATCCGCTCACGGAGCCCTATCTCCTGTCGAACGTCTGATACACTCCACCAAAAAAGAAAGTCCCACCTTCCAAAACTTTATTGGTCTAAGTACCCAAAAATTACTGAGCACCTCTCGCTCAAATAACGACTAATCAGTACATACATTCCTTCGCAAACCAGCCGTACTCTCTATTTGGCCCAAAACAGTGGTGTGTACGAATTTATGCAATTAATGATACCGAAAACAGTTGCACTTTTGTATACGTGCAAGTTGTGGTTTACACTCACCTTGCACGCATACAAAAGTGCAACTTTTTTTCGCTACCATTTTTCATAAATTGCATAATTCGTCACCGTTTTCACGAAGAGCCACATATGTCGATTTTGAAGAAAAAGTGTTTTCGAGATAATCGCAAAAGAAGTTCCTCATATTTTAAAACTGCAAAAAATACCACTTTGCAACAACTTTGTGAAGCAAGGAAACCATCACACTATTCTGTGTGAGCTGAATTTTTACATGAACCCAGTAATAAGACTTAATTTTGCACTTAATTAGTGAAAATTAATTAGTAAAGATATGTGGCTCTTCGTGAAAACGCAAATTCAGGTTTCCGACATATTGGCCCTTTCTGTTCAATGTGTATTGCCATAGGCGCGCGTGAGTACGCGCGCGCAGCTGAAAATGTAACAAAGATATGTGGCTTTTCGTGAAAACGCAAATCTCACTTGACTACTTTTACGAATTTCCGTGCAATGGGTTTTGTACGCGTTCAAAGGGCCAAAATGTATGTGGCTCTTCGTGAAAACGCAAAATTCATTTATCGAGATTTTGGCCCCTTGCAACATTAATGTAACTTGGAAATTAATGATGTTTTGCTTACAGAAACTTGTCAAAATGGTTAAGTACATTGTTTTAAAGCAAAATATTGAAAAAATCAAAATCGAAAAAATGATAATTTGTTACATATGTGGCTCTTCGTGAAAACGGTGACGAATTGTGTACACATTATCACTGTTTTGGGCCACACAAAGAGTATGGCTGGATTGCTAAGGAATTTCTGTACTGACAAGTTGTAGTTTGAGCCGTAGCAAGAGGTGCCCAGTAGTTTTTGAGTTAGAAAAAAAAGTATTGAAGGGGAAACTTTTTTTGGTTGAGTGTATATCTAGTAATGCACATTTTATGGGGCGCCGCGCACCAGCCAATCGGAGTCAACGTTAGTAAATTGTGACGTCATTTCATTTCCAAATCTTGACTTAGATTGTGATTGGTCGATCCAGATGCAGTGTTTTTGAAATACAACAATGGCCGGGCGCGCATAGATCTACAAAACCTAGACACGACCATGATCGCCCAATATAATCGTTACAAAGCGCGTGACCGCAGACTTTTTAGCTCAATTCTCAGCGTCAAAAGAATAATGGATGTCGTGTCTAGGTTTCATCTATGATAAAGCCCGAAAAAGAAAGCGCCCGCTGAATGGTCATAATATCGAGGACATGACGCAGTCTTTTTTGCATAATTAATCTGCAAATCTGCTCCAATATTTTTTTTAAAGACCATAGACTAGG
>JASAOE010000301.1:0-25000 GCA_029964075.1 Patiria pectinifera
TGACGCTGCATGCGCGGCTCCAAAAACAGACAGTGAATACCTGGCCACTGGCAGGATGGGCCAATAACGTCCTTCAATCCGATGTAAAGCTTAACGTAAAACTGTTCCAGAGAGGAGCTCAATGTATGTACGTACATGCACACAGTAAAGTAGCATCCACAAATGTTATTTGTTACAAGGTAAATGTATGCATGGTGGGTTTTTTTTCAAGTATGAATTGGGTCTTTTTTTGATAAACACATATCAGTGTGAATGACTAAAATTTCAAGTTGCTATCCAAGTGCTTTTCAACAATTCGAAATTCTTCTTTATACAGGTTAAATTTGTTTGTTACATTTTAGGTAGAAAGCGCTCAGAGAGCGCAAACCTTCGCCAAAGCTAAACAATTCCCCACCAAGAAATACTCGCATAAATGGTAAAGAAGCCTTTAAAAAATCCTGGATCCAGACCCAGATCCGGATCACTTCCAAAATCTAATTGATTTTGTACCAAGGACCATCCCTAAAAAAAATTTCATGCAAATCCGTCCAAAACTGTTTGAGTTATCTGTTGAACAGACAAACCAGCGAACCAACAACATCCGATGAAAACATAACCTCCTTGGCGGAGGTAATAAACAAACAAACTACAAGTACTTGAATATCTATTTCAGACATCCGAGAATCTCTGAAAAAGCTTATTTTTGGGGTTGCTTTTGCAAAGATCCACCCCAGATATTGTCCATCTGTAAATAATTAAATACATGAATATTGTACATATGTTAGCGCTGTCCAGTGGTAAATGGCACCTAAAATAGATGCATAATTATACCGGTACATGTGGCTGTGTACATATTTGCACATCATGTACATGAACATGTACAGTGTACACTCATGTCTGTTTTGAAATTATCTTAATTTTCTGATACGTTAATTTTCTTCTTTCTTCGTGTTCTTTACTCCAGGGCCCAATTTCACGGCGCTGGTAAGCACACGATTTTCTGCTAACAGAGCCTCCGTCTATTTCATGGAGACCGTAAGCATTTAAGCACAGCAAAGGCATGCATACCTCAGAGGAAAAATTTACTTTTTATCTTAGTGACGTAACAATAGAAATCTCCATGCACGCGCGACCGTTGGCACACACACGCCGTGAAATAGTGCTTAAGGTTAGCAAATTTTTCTGCTATGCTGAACACAATTTTTCTGCTAACTGTTAAGCAGCGCCGTGAAAATGGGCCCAGTTAACATCATTCACCACCATCTCACTAGATCACACAGCAACCTTTACATACCTTTCACGCGCACATCTCACTACAAGAACACACTTCCCTTCTACGGTCCCAGTCTTTGGAACAGCATTGACCAATCAATCAAGTCCAAAACCTCCGTGGGCTCTTTTAAGAACTCTTTCAAAGAGTACCGGTAGGCCTATCTGATTTCCAAATATGTACATGTAGCATAGTTTGGTTGTTTTCATTTGGTTTGTTCTCCAGTGTTGCCATCTCTCTTGCAGTTTTACGTTTTTTTCCCAGTCATTTTCTTAATTTATTTCTGGTCAGATCATTTTGTCCTCTTGTTTATCTTTGTCTTTGACTTAATTAACTAACTATTTGATTATTTCATGTCTTTGTTCTCTTTTCTAAAGGCACTCCGCTACAAGCCTTGGCTTATTAGGATTGTGCCTCTACAATATCGTATTTTGCTTTCTGTTCTGTTATTGTTTCAGTATGGAAATAAATGTCATATTGAATTGAACTGAATTGAAACTGTTCACAATGTCTTTCCTTCCCATTGATTGTACATGTAGATCAACATGTACACGTTGTTTGTGAAATATTACATTCTTGAGGCAACCATTCAGGCGCTTCACATTTTTCGTTCGACCTGATCCCGTTTCTAATGAACCATGTCGGTGTCGAAATAGAAAAAAATAAATGCAAAGAACGCTGGAAAGCCGGCGATGATATCATGCCTAATGCATGCCTGTGTGCGTTGGCCAGCGAAGCAGAACACGGCGGTCTTTGAGTGAATCATACCCAACACACAAAACGCCCTTCAACTGCAATTATGCCAACAGCATCGCGCAAGGTTATTTTTATTTTCTGCACGGACATGACATAAAGCTGCGATAAGGATCATCTATAATGACATGCATGGTTATACACTATGTATTTGACAAAATTAATTAACGAAATGTATTAAGGAAATATCACCAGGGCAACAATATCTTTACCATAATAATGCATAAAATTAATGTTTTCGATCACTTTTCTTAAGTAATGTTTCCAACTTGTACATTTTATGTCATCCATACAAATGTACTGATAAGTACAATAATGTCAAATGGTTATACATTTTTGTATACATGCACTGAGACTTGCGATGATATATCAGGCGTTTGTCGTGTGGCTCTCTGCACACGTGAATGTCTGATAAAGTTATGGTGGGCATGGATTAGACTGGAATAAAATACTTATTCTGCAATTATCAACTTGCAAATTAATGAAGTGTACATGCTACTCCAAAATACAGCAGTCAACCTCTAAAGGGCCATTATGGCCGGAAATCCCCAAAAATTCCAAGTTTTGAATTCAGTCTTTTTGTTTTGAGGCGTGCGACCCCCACGCCATCACACGCCTAAAAGCTTCCCGAGAAGTGCGAATAATCGCACGCCTGAATCCCTCTGCACCGCACACCTCGGCATACATTTATAGCATAATTTTACTTCATAACTAGTGAAAAATAAAGTACATCAGTGAAGAGAAAATGGCTTTATTGTAAACCAAGATGAATATTATGAAATATATCCCAGCTTGGACCATAGAATCACACACCTAGAAAAATCACTCGCCTAGAAAATCACACGCCTAGAAAAATCACACGCCTAAAAAAATCCAGGTGTGCTTTTTTCCACACACCTGTGATTTTCAAATCAGAAGGACTGAATTGTTTACTTAAATATTCTGAGGTCAAGTTGAAAGGAACCTAATGTCTTACTCTTCCAAACAACAACAAAAACCCGGCTGTTCACATCGGACACGACGGAGTACGCATTCTTTTTTCCCTGTCGTTTTCATTCAACGAACGATACACGTTGTTTGTGTCATATATAAATTACACACAGTACCAACACACAAATGTTGTTTCTTACACATTCACAGAAAGGCGACCACTGTGCAGCTGGAATCACACCTAGCACTGAACAGCTCAATTTTTCAGGACAAAATTGTGACCCCGAAATTTGTTCCCGCATGGTTCTCGCAAGAATTTAACACAAACACATCCATTTTTTAAAGGATGGTTGTGTGGGCGTTTATATTCTACTTTTCAATGTTCTTTCCATTTACATGTAATATTATTTCGTTAAAAATGCATTTTGTAGCCCAATTAGGCATATTCCAGGCCGTAATGTCCCTTCAATTGTTTCGTACATTGTAATATTATAGTACAAACACGTGTACTAGTTGAAATGCATGCCCGTGCACTGCATGTACTGCATTGTTCAGTGCATGCGTACAGCACATGTACATGATGCCATGCACAAAGAAAAGCCATCAATTTATGAAATGTCAGCATGTGAGTTTGCACGTATCAGCCCTGGACGGCAGCTGCAAAAATATCTCCGCTCTTCTGCTACCCTGAATTACTTACACAGCCAGTACTTGAGGCCACCTGAACCAAATAGTATTGACAGTCTGACCAGAATCCGTGTTCGCTAGTCTGCAACATCTCAACAATTATGGTGCATGCTGCTCACGCAGCATAATGTCACACAAAGGTGGCCTTCCAATAGACAGCGCTACGCTCTCTATAGCGCTGCCGGAAACATTTGGAAACTGGTACATTGGTTCATTTGCACTAAGCGCATTTTTTTTTGAGCAACCACATTACTCAACAACTAACCTATTGAAATTTTAGCTCCATATACTGTACAAGTACATTTTGAGTAAACAGAGAAAATATTTATGCATACATTGTAGTTTCTGAGGTCTCGTAACTGAATTCTGTTGACAATGTACACATGAGTTTACACATGTAGTGTTAAAAAAAGCTCGCCCGCTGGAACACTTGTTTAAAGGGAAGATACAACATTTGCAAACATCAAATAACGAAATGATCAAATTATCACGTAATACCTTACTAACTTGTTAGGGAATGACAGTCTAAAGCATCCTGTAAAATTGTGGCTCCTGATGTGCTGACATTTTCAAGAAAAACTGTATATTTCCAACGCTGATCGGCTGACCAGCATTGGAAAAAACTGGCTTTTTTCAAAAACTACTCCTAGTTTTTCATTTTTAAGCACTTTTCACTATGTTGACAGTTCTGCTCCCATGGAGATTGCTACTTCACTGCAATGTAATTTAATCCAATCTTTTTTTCCTCTGAGGCTAGCCCTGGGCGTGTTTTCATGTTTGTGACGTCAAATTGATAACCAGAAACATGTTTACACATGCGCACAAAAACGCTGAACCAAAAACCATGTCAAAAAGCTGTAAACAAACACGGTGGGCAGTTTGACAACATCAATAATTTTAGGTGTTCTTTGCCAGTCCCGGCAAAATTCGGGGTAATACCGGTACCTTGTGGGCTTGTAAGTGTTTAGACATTTTATTACAGGCCATTTATAATGTACAAACTTACGATCGATGTACGTATTAAAAATAAGCATTACAAGCTTATTTTCCCCAACACTGTTTTGTTACATGTCGTGTAATTATCTTTCCGCCATCTTGAAATGCACTCCGTAACCATGGAGCTATCCGTAACCGACCCTTGGCCTTGGATTGGTTTTGGTCGGAACAGTGACGTCACTCCAGCCAACCGAAGTCATGTAAACGCTCAACCAATGACCAAAGCCGAAACGTGTTTCTGGTCACGGTCGCGAAAACACGCCCCAGTCTCCATGAGATAGATGGCGCTCTTGCAAAATTGTGTGCTATCAGCGCGCCATCATGGAGCAAGCATAGAAATTTACCAGGCGCAGAAAATAGTTGCACAGAAAAAATCTGAAGCTAAAAATGTCAAAACCCACCCCCTCAAAGTTACGCCCATCATGATGCATGTATAAAAGCATATCGTGCATTATGCCATGTACATTGTACATATATGGCACCAAATAAATTTTAAAAAATTAAATGCATTCATCCATTCACTACCCTGGCAGGTTATCCCCAAGACCCCTTGTTTTTCCAATTCACTTTAATAGTCCATAAATGAAGGCTTTCCACTCTCTGTCTCTCACTCTCTGGGCCGTATTGTATTATCTTAGGGCCTCCACAAACACAGACACTGGGAGTCAGACTTCAATCAATAATCCAGGCAAGAGAGAGAGTCGATCTGTGGTGACTCTTAATGGATGAAGCCAGACCAATTATAATTAAAGGGGCACTTTCCAGAGAAAGCGTCCATATTTGAGCTCGAAAAACACATTTCCCATAAAATAATGACAGTTGGAATTGCATGTAGAGATTGTTAAAAAGTAGAATAGGAACGTTCTCAAAAATGTTACTATGGAGGACTCTGAGGACTCATTTTAGAAGCTGTTACTGCAGTGGTACCATGCCCGCGAACGTGCATGTGTGGCAGGGCCAGTTTTTACTTATATATCGCGTTCTTAAAAAAAGCTTAGCGCGCGCGCATTTTAGTAACCCTATTGGTCAAAGGAGCCCGGAGTGCGTGTGAATTAATTACCTGAGCGCGACTCTCGCAAGCCGGGTGCCGCTACAGAAAATTGGCTGTCACTGGATTAGTCTGTACCTTGTTGCGTGCGAGGAATTTTCGGCGTATTAAATTTTGGTCCTCAAAAATCAAGCCGTTGGAACGCTATTGTCGTCACTTCAGTCTCAATCATATGTTTCTTTTCAAAACATTCTTCAAAGGCATGTGCACTAGGATTGCTATGGGTACGATTTTGACGCTACATGTAGCATGGGACCTGATATCTGGCAGTGTATATCTCACAGTGAATTAAATATGTAGTATGCGGAGTAAAGTGGGTGGGTTTGGCCTGGTCAACCCGACTCGGTGCACAACATTGATGCGGAGCCAGTCGTTTGTTGATGCTTTGGCTGAAATTTCGTATAGATAAGGCTGAAAAAGCTGCCGCATCAGATGTAAACAAACAGGCTTTTCCAATCATTTCCTCCGTAAATTTAAATTAATTAAAACATGGATTTTCTGTGACCAAGACCTCTGAAATAGGTACATTGTAAGTAAACAATGAAATACATGAAAGGTAAAGTAAAGAATCTAAAACATGATTTTTTTTTTGCGAAATCTGGCAGAATGCGCACCTTTAAACCAAGTCTTCTCTGACCTCTTAGAGAAATGACTGGTCTGCCGTTTGGTAGATTATGCTCTACTCCACTTGTTTTCAATTAGCCTGATGGCTCGTGAGTGCTTCACTTGGGTTCAGGTTTTGTGTGTTTACCGGTTCAGGAGATGGCACAGAGCCTTTGGGATAGGATTTTTTTTTATTCTCTGTTGTTTTTCACTCTGATAAAGTGCTGTGCACTTGAGGGGCAGCCAGGCACTTGATGAGGATTGTCTCAAAGGAGATGGCTTGGGAAATGACTGGTCTGAGTGTCTGCTGCTAGATGTCCTTTGCTGAGCTGTGTCCAGGGATTTGACTGGCTGCCAGAGATCAGTGATCAGTACAGTGAAACGAACATCACAAGATCCACAGAAAATGTTCATAATAGCGATTGTTCGGTATAGCAATTTTAAGCTGCCGGTGCTCCGGTACTCACTTTCAACAAATAGCACCCTTCAGAACTTCACCCTGCATGCCCTGGTAGTTACTAAAATACAATTTTTAACACGTGCCGACCAGGCGCGGTTCTAGAACCAATATTTGGGAGGGGGGGGGCTAGCACGGTGGATCCAGGATTTTTTTCAGGGAGGCGTGCTGAAATGTTGACCGTTTATTTTTTCCAGACACTTAGGCCTCCGAAAATCAATAGGTGGGAGGGGGCTCGTGCCATATTTTCAATGGGGAGCGCCAATAAAATCCTAAAATCATTCACTAACTAATGCACCCTTGTCACGGCTATTTCTTCTTTAGGGGGAGACGTACCGTTCGCATGTACATCACAATCCTTCTTTTTGCTAATGCAATTTTTTTTTTACGGAATTTATTTTGGGGGGCTAGACAAAATTTTTGGGGGGGGGCTACAGCCCCCCCCCCCTAGCCCCCCCGTAAAACAGCGCCTGGTGCCGACTTTTGAATTACGTAATTTCACATTTTTTGAGCTTACTACCTACAGCAATGGGTGGCTTTTCCCTTCTATTCCTTGGGGAAATAATAGATTCGTCACTCTTATTTGACAATTTTCAACAACAATGTTCTGTGCATTTTGCACACAAAAATCGGGAGTCAAGGACGATGTTCGGTATAGCCAAATGTTCGGTATAGCGGTGTTCAATATAGCGACGTTGTAATGGGTTCCAGAAAAGAGTCTGGATACTATTACGAAAGTACCATGGCAAGTTTTTTCGTTTGAAACAGCAAAAGTGCTCAAAATCGGGTGCTGAACAACTAATCTGACATGTCTGATGAAGTTTTAGCTCTGTGAATGCTGTATTTTCCGAGGAAACAACATTCCAGGATATCGATCAATTCCAAAGTTGCCAAGTTGTATTTTGAATTGCGCCCAAAATCAGCATCCACAACACGTTCTTGTTCTAGCCGATTGCAGCTACGCGATGTTACACACTGAGTTACACATGTACTAACAGAAGTTTTCCAAAAATGTGTCACTTGACACATCTTTGGAATTGGCCTGGTTAAGCTCGGGCAGGTCTGTCATTGGAAAATTGACCAAAAAATATTAAAAAAACATGCCCCCTAAGATTCCCATAAAATATAACTACCAACTGACCAAAAATTGACTAAATACATGTACCGGTACAATGCCATCATCAGTAAATGCACTCTTGGCCAAAATTTTCAGAACACGCCCCTTTGTCTTGATCGATGCACATGCGCGTCTATTTTGCATATGAAGTGAGCTAGGCATTCCGGATCGGGCCAGAGCTTATTGTGCACTCACGCTTGTTTAATTGTTTTCTTCAAAATGACAGCAAGCCTGAAGGAATAATTTCACAGGGAGTTTAGTGTCATTAATATCTTAAAACCAAGTAAGCTTTTCAACAACAATTTGGTCTGTTACTTTTCGGATCATAGCTGCAAAAATGGTCTACTCTATACCTTTAATACAACATTCAGACACTGGAATTATCAAAATTGGTCCCATTCGCATTCGTCGTCAATATATTGACAATCATACTAGCCACCATTACAGTCTAACAACATTCATCAATCCTGTTAACATGGTTAAGAAATACACCACAATGGTTGTGCTCGATACAATGAATAAATAATGCAACAAATAATCAACGTTTCCTACTTTCATTTAACAACATTTCACCATCACTGGCACCATCGAAAGGTCTCACGTAACTCGCTCTCAAACAGTAGACTCCAAATTCAAAACCATCATTTCTGCTCAGATGGTTTCGGCCGGTCTGTAATTCCCCCCCCCCCCCCCCAGGGACAAGCACTGCACTTCTGCTTGAGTACGTCACCCCCAAAGAACCCGTAGGCTGAGTGCATTATTAAAGTACACACTAATAACGCACAGGCAGGTTGGTCCATTCCCATCAGCCTGTCAAGGCAATTTGCCGAGTCAATTTGCTGGCTTGTGAGTTTTACTGCAATAAATGAACCATACATTCAATTTAATGCATTCTAAAACCTTAACTGGCTTTCTTATTCTGGCCATCAAACATGCGCATTATCGGCATACTGTACATACCGGTACATACATACATGTACGTGTACATGTGCGTACAGCGGCATAGCTTGGGGGGGGGGGGGGAGGGGGCGTTCTCCCCCCATAAAAAATCACCGCCCCCACCACTGAAATTTTGCAACTGGAAAAAAATCAGTCCTACAAATTACCAAGTTGAGCGTGTTTAAAATAATCCCCCCCCCCTTTTTTTTGGCATGATAAACTTGTTTTCCGCGATTGGCTGTTGATGATTTTGGTTTTGAACAGCACCCCCATGGAAAGATGGTGTCCCCCAGCACCCCTCCTCCCTCCTCCCCCGGGTTGTCCAGTAAAAAACCTGTGTACCTTTCATAGCTTGGATCAAATTGGGTGCCCACCCCACCATAACATTCAGCCCCCCCCCCCCTTTTCAGCGATAATCCTATTAAACATGGGTGTAGCAGGAATGGCACGCCAATCTTAGAATAGCGTAATAGTACACAGAGAACATGCTACATGTACATGGGATAATTGTTGTCATGGATCGACCAATCAGGATCGAGGATTCCAGTTTATTTCTTGCCTCGAGCGCATGATCTAGCAGATTTTTCGATTCTTGATTTTTTTATTTTCGTCTGGTCACCCTGACTGGCATACATGTGTATGCGCATGCACACACAAACGCGTTCACACCGTCGATCGTGGACGTCCTATTGTCCCTCTTTTGTTTGTACTCTTAACTTTTTAGGAAGACTCCCATAGGTTTTGTACACGACCCCAATCGCGGACGTATGCTGGGAATCGTGGACGATATTGTTCTCTTTTGTTCTCTGGTATTTTTCGTCCATGGTTTGAAAAGATGAACACGTACACAGGTACATTGACGCAACCACCAAAACATAGCCATGACAGCAGAACTGGACGGTTTTTCTTAAGAAGCCACAGAAATCATCAACATTTTTCATATTTTAGTCACTATTGTTCTGTTTTAAGTCAATCATTAGCTTCGTGAATGATTGCACAAGCATTTCATACATTCACTGTGTGGACATCTGAACAAAAGAGGTCCACATAAACCAGGTACCGGGTAGCAGCGACGTTGTGTGGACTTGCCCACGTCCACACAATGTTTCCCCCTCTCTAAAAAACAGGTTTAGAGGGATTTTTGGGTTAGGTTTATTTACGGCAAAATGAAGAGAAACACTAAAGGGAATCATAGAAAAAAAATTGTGTTGAAAGAGTTTGCACAGTGTGAGTAAATTGATTTTTTTTTTCACAGGTTTTTCTTAACTACGCGAAAACAAAACAATGTCCACACTATAGGTACCGGTATGTAACGTAAACATGCATGCTGCATGGTACGTTTAATCTCAACTGGGTTTGGATAAAAGGGGAAAAGGATCATTTTTGTAAAGTCCCATTTTTAGGGACTCCGCGATTTTGTTACCACTGGATAATGTCGAGCAGTAAATGTCAAATTCCTGGAGCTGGAGTTACGGTTCTCATGCTACTTTTTGCTAGTACAGTTGCTAATTACATGTACATACTTGTCACACGTCAATATAATAATAATGTGCGTTAACACGTAGATTCTGTGAAATGTGGATTAAAACTCAATTAGCCGTAATAAAGCTTGACGTCAATGTTAAGATGGCCATCTTTTAAGCACTTCACCACACACTTAAGGATATACTGGTACATTTATTGTACATGTACATAAAATGTATACATACCGGTACGAGGTATCAACGTGTGCAAAATGACCCGTAACCCAAAACAATTTTTTTTTAAAATAATCGTCATGACCAATTAAGAGAATAATTGCTCATTGCTGCATGGCTAATCAAGACTAGACGAATAAAAGATCAAATGACTAGCTGACCAGTTGTTCTTGCAATGTATACTACTGGGTACGTACACTACAGAACGGCACATTGTCTCATCAAGAGACTGTCACAGCAAATTTGCGACAGAGATGTATTGCGATACGGAAGACGTCTCCTCAGTCGTGTGTACATGTATAACATCTACTTTCTGATAAAAATTCCACACACGACCAACCACCTTTCAGGATTATACAAAACAATGTCGTCAACTTACCATCTACATCCACAGTACTTGCAGGATGACTGCACGAATAAATTAAAATGTACATTAACGGCAACCTCTGTTAATTCCGCAGACTCACTGGCAGACTTCTATACCATCAGTGACCACACTGAACAGCTCCACTACGCAGTCAGCACTAATCATATTGCCTGCTCAAAACCCCACTCGCCACTGGTCTAATGAAAACAACCCCACAAATTTCATTCAGCACGTACAGACAATCTGACTTCATATACATATAAAAAAAAAAAATTGAGAGAAAATAAGGAAAGGCAAACACTGCAAGGGCCTCCCCCGCAGTGTTGTGATCCGGATGATGAAAGGTTTTCAGAGGCCGCATGCAGTCAGATGGCGAGTCTGTGTGTACGAGACCAATATATTGAGGCTTGATTTGTAACGGGTTGTGACTGCAAAAAAAAAACATCATTCAAGGCAGCATCAATTTGTGTACATGGATGTTTTCATATTAAACGAAACAGAATTGGAGATATTGTAACAGAGCTGACTAACAATGCCGGAAACTGCGTGTTGGATATGATTCACTCTAGTACTCATATGTATCTATAATAAAACAGTTGCAGTTTTCAACTTCCATTTTATACCTTGAACATGTTGAAGGAAAAAGACAGATTTTCTTCCCTCCGATCTCTGCTGTGAATTGAAAGATGTGAAGCTGCCAATGCTATCAAAATGAAATGAATTTTTTCGCAATTTTTGGGATTTTTCAAACAAAGCTGATGCATAATGTACACATAGTGTTTTGCTTCTTCTAACGTGTATTCTGTGATGTGAAGCATGGAAATCTTACACTGTACCAGTACATTGTAAATGTGTGTCCATTTTTCTATTTTTCAGTTTCGCTAATGATGCATTCTCTGTGCTATTTTCGAGTTTTATCCCCTAAAATAGGCTCCTTAATTAATAAACTACATGTACATGTACTAATTTTCTAGTAGTTGTCAATTTTTAATGAAACATCAACTGAAAACACTGGCCCATTTTTACAAATAGTGATTGAATTATTACTTTAAAATTTCAAATTCTTGGCTGACGGACAATAATTCCGTTCTCGCAGGGTAGGCTGGTTCCTGCTCCACATCCAGTATCTACATGTATAGTGTATGGACCAGGAGCCAGTCTGCTCAAAAAGTGAATCTGTTTGTGCCCAAAATAAAAAACAAATTTCAGAGGGTTGCAGACAAAAAAAAGGAGTTTTTTTGTTTAAAAAAAAACACGAACAACTGCAATATTTATCAATAGAAAATAAAAATTTAATTTGTTGAAGAGCACGGTATACTGTACTGTCAACTGAAAAGTGAAGAAAATTATGTGAAAGTATGTGTTCCTTTTTAAAGTCAATTAATCAAAACATGCCACTGATTCAAATTTTACAAAACAGCGAGAGTCAAGAAATATTCATTAACCCTCCTGCTGTCTGAACAGTCTCAAACAGTCAAAAAAAATTAAACCTCGCCCTGCCATGCCTTTTACACAGGCTAGTCACCAACAGTCCGATCATATTTCAAGCAAGCACTGTGACTAGTCAAATTCAGTCAACAGACAAAAGCAGGGAAGTGATGGGCAAAGCTGGCTCATTTATCACCTACAGTACAGTGCGGTAGCTATACAGCCAGTGAATCCTGTTTTGTGTAGGCTGGGAGCTCTTAACTGTTGAAAACAGTTGATTTATTTTGACTGAAAGGACAACTTTGCACAGGATGTATGCTTGCATACATGTAGGAGGCTTTTAATACTGGTAATTAATCTTAAATAAAGAAAGGAAACTGATTCTTTTTCATTTTCAGAATACAAACAATACATGTTGCTTGCATCCCTCCGAGGAAAACTGCTGATGAAGAGGAGATCCAGCAGCTAGTCTTCCTTACATGCTCAAGTATGTAAAATGTCACTGAGGGGCTACAAATGTAAGATGCATTGAATTGTTTGGCTGTCATCAGTAGAGTGGCCAAGGATGTAGATGGAGTTGATTGAGTTAGGAGGATGGGATAAGTGGATTTGCTGGGCTCAGGGTCAGTACATGTAGGAATGCAATGTCTTGTAGCCCTTGACCTTCTGTTGTAAATGGAGACACATTTGCACACAACAATTTTATGCTTCAGAGTTCATTTTGTTGATCATGACATGTACACATGTGTATGTACCATCCATGTTGGCCATGCTTCATGTTATGGACTCGGAGCACAAGTACATGTACCCCCTCAACGGTAAAGGGAGAGTTAAGGGAGACCACTGGACATGCTGGGAGGCCGGGACATTTGAAAGCATAAATTTGGGGCCTAAAGTGTGAATTTTTTCCTGTCCCCATTACCTAATTGGTACAGGTGCTTTCAATTGTTTTTCCTATGGCTTTTAAATCTTACCCTCTAGCTTGCACAAAGCTTAAGAAACTCGCTCCATAAAATTTGTCATGCATTGTTTACGTGATCTGAAATTTTGGTTTAATTCCCTTGGTAAACAACAGAGTTCCCGGTATTTAGGATCAAAAGTAAGGTACTGTATGCATTTTTTGACACGTACATTGTAGTACTTTGCCTAAATTGTTTCGAGATCTTTAGGAAAAGGAATATTTAAAATGATAAATTTCAATATTCAGTAAAAAAAAAACAAAAAAACCCATTTTCTCAGAAGTCCTGCCCAGTGTATTTGGCGCTGTGAACAGGTGTGAAACTTATTGAAAAAGTGCTGTACAGTTCACTCTAGTTATGCCGATCTATAATATATGTGGAAAAGGTTTTTGAGATTTTGAATTGACAGGCTCAAATATAGAGCCATCAGACTGGCCCTCGCAGCTTCCGAGCCATCCAATTACACCAATATCCCATGTACCCCTTCCACATAATTATTCCGTCATTTTCCAACAAGCCCCCTCCCCCACCAAATAGACATTCTGAATCAATTAAACATGTAGAAGGACCCCATGCAATGTAATTTATTTTAATATAATTTTTAAAAATGCACCTAAATTTTAACCTTATTTCCATTTTTCCTTTTGCCATTTTCAAGGACATTTTGGTGCATTTCTGTGTGTTTTTTAGTGCCAATGCAAATTTCTATACATTCATAAAGCAAAAAGTGTGACATCGTGTCAGGCAGAAACCTCAATGTTACAGCTCTACGAAACATACGTGTACGTGTACATGTATCAGCATCAAAATTTGCCAGAATTTTGGATATTTTCTTTTCCTTGGTGATTCATTGTTGTTTCTGTGCATGACAGTAAGCCAATGAGCAGACTTTTCTCAAACACATTCTCAATAAGCAAACTTTTGAGTTCACAATTTCAATGACATACCACAGCAACAGCACCCTCAGTTGTCCGGAAAAGCTTTTTAATAAAAGAAGTGCACTTTTCAATAAAATTAACCAAAAAGGGATGTCCAATAAGTTTCATACATTTTGGAGTAGAAAGTTGCACAAAATATGTTCCTGAGAAAAATTCACTCCATGAACCCTTTAAATAGAATTTTGTGAGCTCTGCGACCAGCAATACCTGGCTAATTGGCTTGTTCTGTTGCATTACATCAAGTAACCCCAAAATGTCTTTCATAAGTCACACAAGGTATACATGTACCAGTACATGTTTTCACTGTACACGCTTAGCCTAGAAATTTAATAAAAGGGTCGTCAAAAGCTGGTCATAATTCATACTTTAAAGTCTAAAGAGCAGTCAATGCACTTTTATTCGATTAATTGATTGACGACTAAAATGAGCGAGTGAATACTCAGTCATAATTTAAATTTCATATTTTCCTTTCCCCACGTCACAAAGCTGGGTTTTGGCATGGACAACCTGATGAATATTTGATGTTTGAGGCTCACTGCACATCTGGCTAGTTCCCACTGATAGGTCTCGTCACCCTTGCAAGCCAGAAATTTCCCCTGATCTGCTAATACCCCTCAGATAATTAGCCCAACCCCCGACTCACGGCCCCACATGGTACAAGCGTGCAATGCCAACTGATCCGAACATGATGGTAATTTGGGCCAGTAATCTCTTAAGCTTGTCGCAACAGCTCGGCGCGGCAATTCCCCGAACGGCGGATCGGACCTTCCCCCTAGCAGAATCTGCATTAGCGCCCCTTGCGTTTTTGACATCAAAAGCTGAGAATCGCATTACGGTCGGCTTTTCGGTATTAAGAAATCTGGAGTGTGAACGCTTTTAAGAATTAGCTCTGGTGCCATGAGTCCATCACAGCTGTTAATACAATTTTAAAGCCACAAGTTTTTTTTTCTCACCACTGCTTTCTCTATCCTGTAAATTCTGAGGGGATTTGGGTGTTATTTTTTTCCTGGTTCATTATTCAGTTTATGGATATGTGCAGGTACATGTACAGTATCAAGCCAAGCAATTGATAGCTTTTACAGTGAATGACAGTTCGTAGGATGTGTGAAAAGAGGTCGCTAAGGAAAAAAATGAGTTAAAAAATCAAATTCAGGTTTTTGGGGTAATCGATAGAGCATTGAAATATCGTTCATTTTGTATACATTTTTCCTCCAGGGGCTACATGTACGCCATTCTGACGTAATCAGGAGATCCTACACTGTCTGTCATGGTGTCTGTCTGATGTTAGTCTGTCTTACATGTATGTCTGTGTCACGTTTTTTGTAAAAGGCTTCAAGGGGTGTGCGCAAACACAAAATGCATCCCTAAGTTATATCATAAAGCTCCATGGTTGTATACATGCTCCGATTTCACTGTCCTCTGAAGTCATGGTTGGCACGTGAAAAAATTCATAATTTATTTGTTTTGTTTTGCTTTTGGGGGAAAATTTGTTTCTTTCCGACTTTGAATAGTTAAATATTACAACATTATCTTTATGAAAACACTCCAAAACGTATTTTACGGAAAACATAACGTTGATGATGAAACATACATGCCAAAATACCCTTTAATCGAACAAGTTTGTATGATAGTTTGCATTTTGAAACCCAACTCAAAAGTACGGCAATTGAGGGTGCACTGATCAGTTGTAAGACAGGCAGCTAGCAGATGCCGCAAGTAGAATAAACAAGACGGAAGGAGGTGTTTCATTGAGTGGTCGGGCACAACCCGACCACTCTTTGGATCTGTTACGATTAATCTTTCTTTCTTTCTTTCTTTCTTTTTCCGGACAATACTTCTCCGCGGGTTTTCTTCTTTTTTTTGGACAATACTTCTCCGCGGGTTTTCTCCTAAACCGTATATGGTATGAACTTGTAACTTTCAATATATATCGACCCTCATCCGAAGTGGTGCATATTAGTACTCTGATGTCATGATTACGTCATCAGGTGTCAAATTACAAGTGATTTTAGGTGGAAAAGTGACCAATTACTTTCACTTATAACTCTTGAACTAAATAATCAATGATGTTTGTATTCTGTAATGAGATAGACCATTAATTGCTCAACATTTGCTTGACCTTTACTTCCGGGTCTACCGGAAGGCCAAAGTTAGATGAATTCAAACTGAAGACGTTAGCCTGAAATAAAAACAAAGCAAAATTTCTTCCGAACGGTTTACGGTACAATCACAAAACCTTGTGTGAACTTGTACCATGTTACGAAGATGTTATACATTTTGTTACATGTACGTCAGCATGACGTCATCAGTTATCAAATTACAAACGATTTAAGGGCAAATTTTGACAAAATAGTTTGCGCTATATCTTTTGAACTAAATAGATTATCGTGTTTGTTTTTTCGTGAGGTTGTAGACAATGCCGTGAGAAACATTTTGTGTTCCTGGACACAAAACCGCTTGACCTTTACTTCCGGTGTTACCGGAAGTGCAATAAAAACTGAATATAACTCAAAAGCGGAAGCATTTTACTACAGACATATATATTATGCAAGTGTTTAGTGAGAAATGCAAGTCACAAAAAACAGTGTGATGACGTCATCATCCGAAAGGGCGCCCCTAGCGGCACATAAAATAGTGTTTCTTTTCTTTAATTTTAAAACCAAAGGTTCAAATTTTACCAAATTGCCCCTTGATATTCTTTGATTAACCACACATGACTTGGCAAGGTTTCAAATTCATGACGTCACCAGACCGGAAGTTACTTCTATGAGAATTTGCCAACGATCATATTATAAATTTAATTCCATCATTTGATCCATGTCGTATATGTTAGCCCAAATAACGATACCATAACAATGTTCACATTTTGCTTCCAAATACTGTCACGTCGTCAAACCGGAAGTTCGGTGTTATGAATACATTCACTTATATTTCCCAAATTTTCATACGTTATGTAACTTCACAATGAACATCCACTCCGAACTAAATCAGTATTCACTTCCCGTTTTTGACTAATGACGTTATCAAGCCAGAAATAACTTGTATGTGAACATAGAATGTTTACTGAAATGTATCACACCTTTAAAGATGTATTTTTTAAACAAAATAATTGATTGTCCTGGAAAGGATTTAATTTCGTGATCCTTTGCTCTTACACAAAAATATTCATCATAAAATAGTTTTCTGCCCGACCACTCTGCGTTTTGTAACAAAAAACGCGAATCTCTACTTTCTTTTCTTTTTTCCGTACAATACTTCTCCGCGGGTTTTCTCCTAAACGGTTTATGGTATGAACTTGTAACTTTCAATATATATCTACCCTCATCCCGAGTGGTGCATATTACCCTGACGTCATGATAACGTCATCAGGTATCAAAGTACAAGCGATTTTGTTGAAAAAAAATGACCATCTTCTTTCACCTATAACTCTTGAACAAAACGATCAATCATGTTCATACCTTGTATTCAGATAGACCATTAACTGATAAACTTTTTTTTAAAATTTTTTAAAGTCAAAGTCGTTTGACCTTTCCTTCCGGGGCTGCCGGAAGGTCAAAGTTAGGTGAATTCAAAATATAGAGATTAGCCTCAAATAGAAGGAAAACAAGATTTCTTTCCATAACCGATTGAAATCGCGCCTCACCAGTTTTCCTCTCATATCTGAATGCTGAAAATTAATATTTCCACAGCATGTAGCCACAAACTTTTCTGTCGTAAAGTCAGTGCAGAATTTTATTACGCCCATGCAACAGAAAAAAACAAACAAACATAAAAGCCATTTTATGATATGATTACCATATGTTGCATTAACTCCAACGACGTTAGAGGCTTCGTCAAGTCTACCGTTATCATAACATCAGTGCAGAATTGTATTATACCCATTCAAAAGACCACAAAAAAAACCCATAAAGGCCATTTTATCTTAAGATTAGCATTATTATGTTTCATAAAGTCTAACGACATGAGACGCTCCGTCAATTCTACCAATGTCGTAACCTTAGTGCAGAATTTTATTATGCCCATGCAAAACACACAAAAAAACAACATAAAAGCCATTTAGCATAATTCTGTTGCATAAGCTCCAATGACATTAGAGGCTTCGTCAAGTCTACTAATAGTCCCAACTGGTTATATGCTTGAGTAGCCATCCATGCAGCACCAGATGTGCGCTTCCTGATAGGCCTACAAGTCTTGTTGAGGTAAAGCAACAAGTTCAACTGCAGGTTGTGTGATTTTCTTTGTGAAAAACACAGGGTATAACCGGTAATGGTTGCAGGGTAATGGGAGGGGTATTGTGCAGTTCAATTATGATTAAGTAAGTTTAAACACAAGAAAATATGCCAGCCCGACCACTCTGCATTTGTAACTCAACAAACACGAACCTCTAGTTATTTTTCCTCAGCATTAAAGGACGTTAGCATGTAATACTAATGGTATGAACATGAAGCAACAGACGTGCTCAAAATCTAAAGAAGGGTGCTGAACAACTACATAACCTGATGAAGTTTCAGCTCAGCTTCAGCTGTATATTCCGAGAAAAACAACATTCTAGGATCTCGATTTCAAATCAAAAGATGCTGAATCATGTTTTGAATTGGGCCTGAATTCAGTGTCCGAGACACGTCTCACTGAGCCGATTGCAGCTCTACGCGATGTCGCGCACTGATTTGATGAATTACAACAACCGCGCGCGCGTTTGCGTTGTGTCAACGCTTGTGCGCGCTTCGCCGAATAAAAAACGAACTGCTAACAGAAATTTCCAATGATGCGTCTTTAGACGCATCTTTAGAAAGGCCTTCTGTCATTGATTTCTTCAAAATGACAGCATGCGAGAAAGAATCATTTTACAGGGAGTGTAGTCCCCTTACTATCTTTCAACCAAGTATGTTTTTCAACAATAATTACGTCAGTTACTTTTTGGATGGCTGCAAATGATGGACTGTAGCGTTAGAGATGTACAGTATATATGCTCTTCAACAGTTTTTTTTCCCTCCTACTAAATTTTGACATCATAGGGCCTAAGTGTTTAATATTTTTAAGCCTCCCTCTCTGGCTGGCAATTTCAACAAGGCCAGCCCAGCAGTCAAAATAAATCAGGGCACTGTTTTCACAATTGAGTGCTCCCTGCCTTCAAAAAGCAGGATTGACTGGCTGTGATTGTTATAAAAACTGATCACCACTGGTAGGCCATATTACTGCAGGAGATTCCTAAGCCAGCTGTCACAGAATAAATCGTTATTGGCTGTAATTGATCAATACACATTAAACAGATATTATGTCCTGGAATGCGCCCAATTGGGCTGCAAAACATGTTTAAATATGATGTTAATTGGAAAGAGCATTTAAAAGTAGGATAAACGTCCACACAAACATCCTTTAAAAGCTTGGCATTTTTGTGTTATTCTTGCGAGAAAAAAGTGCAGGGGTCGTAATTTTGAGCTAAAAAATTGAACTGTTGCGTGCTATTTGTGATTCCTGCTGCACACGTTCCACCACACATACTGAAATTTGTATCCACATGGAGACATTTCTTTGTTCTCGAGTACCAAAGTTTTCGAGTTTGAAATTACAGTTTCAAAATGCTCTTATTTAACCAGAATTAATTTCCTTGGCTGAAATTCGGACTTAATATCCCTTTTCTAAAACTCTAACATTTGCGACAAATCAACATACCTTGGAAATTCCTAATTTTTGAGTAAAATCCACTATTTTTTTGTGAAAACCTTATGGAGACGTATAGAAATTGCCCTGTGGAGACGTATACAATCTTTTGTTCCCTATTGTGTGCATGTCTCCACAGGGCACGATGTATCAGATCAGTGCATCGCATTTTGCGGACGTGCGAGAAACAACATTTGTGTATTGGTGCTGTGTGTATTTGTGTACCGTACAATGTACCGGTACATTGAATGGACACTGGAAAAGCATATGCCACAAAATGTCCACCGCGTCAGAAGTAAACAAGGATTTTTCGTCTTTTCTCATGAATAGTGCGACATTACATGTACATGTAGGTTAGTTTCCTTTCAACCGGACCTTTGAAATAGGATAAGTAAATAATCCAAGAAATTCTGGCATTTCAGGCGGTAATATTCATGCAACAAAAATATACTGTACATGTTTTATTTAATGCTAACTACCGGTATCATGTACATGTACTGTTATAGCCATCGGAAAAAAAAGAAAAAAGAAGGGAAAGCCAGTTGATATCAGTTTGAGCTTCAACTGATACAGCTTAAAGGGGCACTAGGTCCAGAAATCCCCGAAAATTTCATGTTTTGGATTGTTTACTTAGCCTATTTCAAACATCTGGTTGAAAGGAAACCAACCTAATGTCTTACCGTTCCAGAGAAAAGAGGAAAAATCCCCAGTTGTTTACATCGCACACGACGGAGTACGAATACGTTTTTTCGTGACGTTCTCAGTGTACGATATAGACGTTGTGTGTCTCGGGAACAGCGGTGACCAATCACCAATGCAAAAAAAAAGACGTTTCTTGAACGTCCGCAAAAGGCGAACACTTTACGAATGAAATCACAACTAGCATCCTAACACCTCGAATTTATGGGGTCGCAAAAGTGGACTTCGAAATTCGTTCTCGAACGCATAATACAGGAATAACACAAAAACGCCCAATTTTGAAAGGATAGTTGTGTGGTTGTTTATATCCTACTTTTAAATGTTATTTCCGATTAACATCATCTCGTTCAAAGCGCATTTTGTAGCTCAATTGGGCTGTTCCAGGACCTAGTATCCCTTTAACACTAAATGTAACAAAAAATGTACATGTTTTCTTTAAGGTCTGAGCTAATTATCATGTTTATAGTCATCTGAAAAACAAAAACAACTAGGGAAAACCAGTTGATCTCAGCTTTAGCTTCAGCTTCAGCAGCTTTAGTGGCAAATTATTGCAATGGCAAATCCAACAACAAATGTATCACTTACCGCATATTGCCGCGTCGATATCGATCCATCGTTAATTGCTGTCCTGGATGTCTGTGCTTACAGTTAAAAAAAAAAAGTGTGTTGCACAATTGAAAAGGCAATTAATTCACAGGAAGTCTCCACAGGTGCAATGCTTGATGGACAGTAACTGCATCTACCGAAAAGGAGTTTTGGTTTACTAGCAGTATGTGGTCAATTCAGCCGACCAAAGTTAAAGGCGTTGACCTATAATCTGAAGCCTCTTTGACAAACTAAAATTCTTGCGACGTCAAGATGCTGACTATACAGTCCAATACTGATGCAGCCACTGATGAAAATGACGATGAGGATGCAGTCTCACTGGATGCCTTCCGTCCCTCCCTCTCTGTCTCTTGAGTTAATCTTGAAGTATCCAATACCAAGCCACTTAATGGATCCCCGCAAGCCGTTGATGCTCTGAGAATGAAAGTGGTTACTGGAGGTGTGTGACCACCAAGAGCTCGGCTCCTGGCCGGGAATTCAATTAATCTCCCTACTCACGGAGGAACTCAATTCCGCAAAGGTGTGATTATCGCGCCAGGATACAGATCTTGGCATGTACGGGAGTGGCACCGTGCAGTCAACTCAGCTGCGGATAGCGTCAGGTAAAACTGGTAGATAGTCGTAAAAGGTCGTCAAAACAACTCGGAACTCGAGGGGAAGAAGAAGAAATCAATCTTGCAGAAAATGTGTCTACTATCGAACGAATAAACCTTACCAACCACTTAAGACTGCACCTGCTAGTGCTTAGTCACAGGTGCACAACATAGGGATTTCTCACTTAAGGAACAATGATTTCAACCTGAAAGCCAAATCGCTGGTTGTCTACACATAAGTTTATGAGAGAGCGATCAATACAACCACATGCACCACTCGGCGGTTCTCTCACAGATTTTCACTGAACGCGAAAAATGTTTTCGATCTGAAAGCCAAACTGGTGATTGTCTGCCGATGAGCTTCAGTTTCAGATGAGTGCAGTTATCACGACTTGTATCACTCAGCACTTCTTTCCAGGATGTTTATGCACAAAATATTGCGTCCGAGTTGCTTAGCTACATCCAGTCGTCCCTTCTCAGCATAACAACATGAATGTAGGCAATCAGCTGTTGGATCTGAACTACAAAAGGAATCTTGCATCAAGACTTCAGGCACTAAGCTGAATCGTCTGATCAAAACGATGCACACTTCATGAAACGAAACGTTTTCTGATAACCCAATTCCAACGGTAGCCTGATCGTGTGCCGCCTTTGGTCATGTATCGCCCACAAAGGCGGCAAGTCACCATTAACCTTGCTCCAATGAATACCCCACAAAGCCTCATGAATATTCACATGGTCATTAATCCATACGGCAGAGCGTAAGCCCACCAATGGCGAGGGGAGCTGCGGCCTCTCTGCAACAGGTCCAGCTGGAAAGGAACCAATCTCGTTACGCTCATAATCACACTGCTTGCAATCTGGGCAAGTGTGTATCCAGGGAGTCAATACTGAAGTGGGCCCGGCCCGGCTATATCCCCCCTGGATAGCGGAACGTGAGAATAAGACGCTGTCAAAGATCATTACATTCGATTGGTTTTCGTAACAATGAATGAGACGAGGGAAACGTGACCTGCACCTCAATTGAGCGTTTGCCGTGGGAGTGATCGACCGCTTGACTGGCTGCAGGGGTGTTGAGGGTATGGAGACCTGATGCATTGCAGACCTGAGGCTAGCTCCATGCTAAAGAGGACTTGGAAACATTTGCAAAGAAAAGCAGAGTGCATCTCATAACAAAACAAAAATTCTTTGTGATATTTTATATTAGTCTATAGATGTAGTCTCCACAAATCATGAACGTGAAGTCATACAGCCAAAAGGAAGACACGTAGACATACAATTTGTGATGTACCGGTACCACTAGCCATGATGCTAGCCTTGTTACATGCATACATTGTACATGATTGTATACACTCACAACATTTACCGGTACCTGTATATTTGTACAGCTGATGATTACTAGCTATCGAACTATGATTAGAAAATGTGATGCATTGTACATGTAGTACTTACGCCTACTCATGAGCACAAACTACCGTACCAGTACTGCAAAATAAATTTTAACAAAAACACTAGAACCAGGCTACATACATGTAATTAGTCTTCTCATTGGCTCAGGGCCAAGCTTGCGTTGGTCCCCCCACACACACACATTAATAGCTGTTTATTAATTCAACAAGCCAGCCTTGCTCCATTAACAAGACAAATGACCTGTCATCATCACAAATGGAGTTTGCTATTAAATTACTGTCACGCATCCATATCAGATCCGCCCTCACTGAAAACAAATTACACATTGCATTGAGCTACAAATAAAAAGCCTTTGTTTAGGCAAAAAAAATAAAAATTCTCGGTCTCTGGTCAGCGCGCGTCGATTTTAATCATGCGCGTCAACCTTTTGTTTTCTTCAAATTAACACGGAAGCTACAACAGCGCCCTCTTTTGCCGCGCCTCCTCAAATTTTTGTACCAAGGAATGGGGACAATACAAGCTTGAAAAAAAAACAAGCCAAAAAAAACAACAAAAAAACACGTCGCCGCATCAATTCCGGAACTTCGGTCTTTTGGCCTTACAGTTACCAGGTATAGCTCTATGGGATCCGTGCACAAGTACCCGGTACCCCATCAAAAGCCAGAAAAGGAGAGTTGGGGGAGACCTAGACTGGTTCCCGATCCATCCACTGCGTATTTCGAATGTATCCTAAGTTATTGGGGGCGGGGATTAGTCTTGGAGACCATCGCAAGTTAAATTTGAACGTATTCGCGCGCCGACGACGCCTGACGCTCACGCGAAGGCGCGGTGGCTATAGCTTTTGCACATTCAGGAAGTCGTGCGTACTTCGCGCGAATGGCAGGATTTTTCTTCATCATATGGCATGTCTAAATGTGTAACTGTTGAGCGAGATCTGTGGATTTGTGCAAACCTTCAATCAATCCAGTCCAAAATCTCAGCCTTTACAGCACTTCTCTTTTCACAAAACAACCCCCCCCCCAAGACATGCCAGAGCCTTATCAAGAAAAGGTGATCGACTGATTGCAGCACCGATGGCGATCAACCAATCACAAAACAAACTTCGATCTGCGCAATCAAGGGTAAGCGCATCATCAGAACCAACAATCATGCCCAACGTACATGTAACCATTACAAATCAGTACAGGAATAGAACAGAACTTGTACTTGCTTTATCTGTACTTTCAAAAAAAAATAATTGTCAACATGAACGCCATAGGCAACCAATAACCGTACACACACACATACTAAAATTTGTATCCTTGTGGAGACATTTCTTTGTTCTCGTGTACTAAAGTTTTCGAATTTGAAAGTACAATTCAAAATTTATAAAATGTTAACCAGACTTAATTTCCTTGGCTGAAATTCGGACTTAATATATCCCTTTTCTAAAACTCTACCATTTGCGACAGATCAACATACCTTGGAAATTCCTAGTTTTTGAGTAAAATCCATATCTATTTCGTGAAAACCTTGTGGAGACGTACCAGTAATCATCTATTGCCCTGTGGAGACGTCCATCTTTTGTTCCCTATTGTGTGCATGTCTCCAGAGTGCACGGTGTATCAGATCACACATATGTATTCTTAAATGTAAATTATCCCTGAAATGGCAACATCAGTGGAGAAAAAAAAGGAAACTGTTCACTTTAAATTCTTAAGTAGTTTTGAATATTTCCAGTAAAAGGAACTGATGGATATTGTTTGCCCTGGTAATTGGACGAGACATGTCAGGGGTAACGCCAGTTCGTTCTAAATTAGGTTGACTGATGCAACTGGATTATTGAACAGTGACTGCTAAAAACAATCCTGGGGCGTCAGGCTT
>JASAOE010000302.1:0-25000 GCA_029964075.1 Patiria pectinifera
CCAGGGCAACAGCAAACTGAAGACCAAGACCAAGATCACGATCCGGGTGCTGAACGTGGACGATGTGCCGTTGCGGTTCACGCTGGACAGATACGAGGCTTATATTGACGAGAACACGATCGGGAAAGTGAACAACTCGGTGGAGCTAGCGCAGGGCGACTCGGAGGTTGTGTTTACGCTGAGGGAGTCCGTGCCTATGTATGGCATCGATATGTTCAGGATCCATCCTGGAACAGGGGAGGTGTTCACCATCACACCCTTGGATCGGGAGGAGTTTGCTCGCTTCACCTTAGTGGTCGTCGCCAACACCAGGAAGCAGTCTGCGCAGACGCAACTCGACGTGCATGTCAATGACCTCAACGACAATCCGCCCACCTTCCCCCACCATGTCATGACGTTCAGCATCTACGAGAACGCCCGCTGCTGGTTGCCACTGAATGCCACGGATAAAGACATAGGGGACAACGCCATCGTCAAGTACGGGATTGCTTGGGGAGGATCCCGATCCTTTATGATCGAGGAAGACACGGGAGTCATACGGAACATACGCAGGATAGACTACGAGCGACAGAAGATATTCAGGCTTGTCGTCAACGCCTTCTCGGGTAATCTGTTCGGGTATACCAGGGTAGTGATACGCGTGATTGATACCAATGACAACGCGCCCATATTGAACGACTTCCAGGTAATATGAATGGTTGATCTGTACTTATGAAATAAAAGTGATGGCATATGACACATAAAGTTGATTACAAATCGGTAATTGGTACGGTTTTAATCGTTTGGCATGTTGCGTGCGCGCATCCTTGACCCCAAATGCACAAACCTGAACTTCCAGTTAAAGGTACTTGGGAACATTTGAAATTACCCGGAAAATGGTCCTACCGAATTATGAGAAAACCTTGCTCAAAGTGCAGATACGGATGGTACCAAATACCCTTTCGAAATGATTACGCATGGAATGGTTTAGTTCGGAAGAAAACATTCATTGAAGATGGTTTTATTATATAGTGTGCCTGCACGCAGGCACTACGTGCATTGCTCAAAATGTTAAGTATCCCCTGGGCTGAAAGTCCAGTATCCCCTGGACTTGAACAAGTTAGTTGTTATGCACCCTACTTAAGATTTCGAGCAATTGTGTTGCTTCAAACAAAACGTCACATAACGCAAAATGATCTCACGTATCACGCCTTGCCCTTAGTTCTTGTCATTTTGACACAGAAGAGTGTCATTTTGACACAGAAGAGGTCATTTTGACACCGAGTGTCATTTTGACACAGTCAATTGTCATTCTGACCCAGAAAAGTGTCATGTTACAAGAAAAAAATGTCATTAATTTTAACCCGGAAGAATTTCTGGTCAAATCTGACCCGAATTCAAGGGTCGAATCTCATCGGGATTTTTAAGAGTACACATTTGATACTGATCAATTTCTCGAAGGTGATCTACAATGCCCTGCCCGAGTCCCTGTCGGGAGCCGAGCTGACCCGTGTGCCTGCCCAGGACGTGGACCGGGCAGGCACGCTCAGATACGGTATAGTGCCCGGCCGATCTCGCTGGAATAACCTGGTCAAGGTGGACGAAGTGACTGGGATCATAAGTCTATCCAAGAGGCAAGCCAAGAAGGTCCGCACCAAAATCGTGACAGATATCACTTTTTATGTCACAGGTGAGTGTATATTGGCCGATCGGTGGCGTAGCGACCGGGAGTAGAATTCCGGACCTAATGTGAAAAAGGGGGACTGAAAAAAGGAAAAGTGCCTACACACGATAGCACTGCCCAGCTCTCTTCCCCAGCCTACATCCAGTCCAAGTTACAATTTTTAGTCACTGACAGTCAATCATTCTGTCAGCGAGATATGTACAAAGAGCACACTAGGCTGGCCCTATCCCTTTGGGCCATCAAAAAGCGCTGCACACCATAGCAAATGCGAGTGCACAATAAGCTCTGGCGAAAAGTGCGACGCCAATGGCACATATGGAACACCATACTTTTGGTCAATTTTCAGGACAGTCAGAGAGAGCATCCGACCGACTGACCGACCACCAAGTGACATGAAGAAGCTCCTGTCAGAGCTTAAAAATCGCACCCCGCCCACCCGTCTAACCACTACACAAAATGGCGTCCACCTTGTTCGAGGAAGATGTTGTAGTACAGCGCAGGTGCGAGTGCACAATAATCTCTGGCCGTGTTGCAAATAGTCTTGCATGAAAGTCTTGCATGAAATCGATCAAAATGATCCCTGTCAGAGCTGAAAAATGCGAAGCCGAAACATGCGACGCCGAAACATGCGACGCCGACGGCACATTATTATGGAACACCATACCTTGGGTCAATTTTCGGGACAGACATACAGACCGACAGACAGACCGAGCAGCAAGTGACATGTAGAAGCTCCTGCCAGAGCTTAAAAACCATGACCATGTTTTCCTGCTCACACAGATGGCGTCCACGGTGCACAAGCAAGTTGTCTACTTGAGCTTACCCCAGTGTCAATCGAGATGATGGCCAACGGTGTCAGTGTCAATATCCTGAATGTGACGGGCGACAATTTCCTGCGGTCATCCCGCCTTCACGCGCTACGTGACGCCTTGGCCCAGAGTCTCAACTCGCACGCGAATCAGCTGGTCATATTCAACCTGCAAGAGGTATAATTGTTTTGCCTTCCTGTACCACTGGGATTGATCACAACATAACTCAACACTCTTAGGTTACTACACAAACTTTAACTTAAAAAAAAAGATGACGAACAACATATTTGGCACTGTCATTCTATCCGAATTCTGAAAGAAATTACCTCAATTGTTTGCTTATTCGAGTAAAATGTTATCGATATTTGTGGGAGAAGTTCCCCAAAGGTGTTATGGGCTGTTGGTATTTTGGCTAGAATTTGAGCAATTTTTATTTATTAAGATGACTTTAAGAAACCTTTATTAAGTTTAACATGTACATTTCAGCGAAGTAACGATTGATTTTATGGCATGGACAGTTGCAAGTGACTACTTTAATTAGGAGAATGGGACACATTGCACTCAGGCATTCTCTGTCGCTGTGTCCCATATGGAGAAGGATTTTTAATGACGCCCTTTTTTCCTGATGCATGGGAAACCGTCTGATTTTGGCATCATTATGTCAGCTACACATGTTGTATTTACATATTATTTGTATCTTCTTTGGCTTTCGTGTGCAATCTCTGCATCACAATTTGTGGTTGCTTTGCCGCAGGTAGCGCGTGATGGCTACCCGTTACTCAATGTGTCATTCTCGGCTCGCGATCTAGACAACAAGTTCTTGTCCCGGGAGTACATCTTGAGCACCATCTACTTCGAGAGGAAGCGGATAGAGGCGATGAGTGGCATGCCCATCCTACCTGCCGAGGATGATGTGTGTATCTTGGAATCCTGCAACGACCTACAGAGATGCGTGCCTAAAAAGGTAATGTATATAGCACACTAAAATTTAGGTAGTGTGCCAGCTTATGTTTTGACAAACATCTGCATCCGGTATCAACAACGGTTGACGTACATCGCGCGCTTAACTTGACGGACGGTATCATTACAGGCAATAACATGGGTGGTATAACTTTATTTCTCGTTTCCTGGGATTCACTCGCGCAAACGTGTTTGCGTTCGTTAACTTTATGCCCTGTGAACGTGCTTACCCCAAATGAAACGAAAACAATCATCGACAGTCATCGACAGTCTGTTAAAAATTTTCGTTCATGGCGCAAATGTTGTCGACGTTAACAAACGTTAGCATTGTTCGCGTATAAAAAAGAGGAACGCATGCACACCTGGGCTACTTGGTCGGTATTAAACAGACACTTACTGAATAACAGACACCACTGTGACAAAATTCGTACCCAGGAGATCAAGTTGAGCTGGGACGACAGTCATCGATAGAATGTCGACATTGTTACGATATTAATGAAGTAAATTCTGATTCAACCTCCATTTCCGGGAACTAATACCCTTACCTTTTTAGCGTTGATACTAAGTAACCTATATAAAATGGTTTAAATTTCATTTTATTAACCGCGTGTGCTGATTTTCATGGCATTTTCAGTTGAATAATTCAAATTTAGACGAATACAGTTTTGTTTCTTTGGATTTAGATTTTGAGTCAGATTTCGTCGGCCTTTGCTCATTCCCGGGGTGATCTGATCACCTTCCGTGGTGTACACCCAGCCGTAGAGCAGTCGTGTGAATGCCCGGACATCTACAGCTTTAACAACTGCTCCTCGGTCGTGGATTTCTGCGAGTCCCTGCCGTGCAGCAACGGCGGCATATGCGAAGGAACGGACGGCGGATATACTTGTATCTGTCCGCGCCATTTTGCCGGTAGGCTTCTTTTACTTCACGATTAAAGGCAAAAAGGGATCATTTGCATTTGTCCAAAAAGTAACGTTCCGAATTATTAGCAAAAATCATACTCGGATTAAAGATCGTATTGGTACTAAACACCCCGTGAAATGTTTCCATCTGGCTTGCTGTCATTAAAGGGAATGTACAACATTGGCTTTTGCTGCAATTTTTCAGAAATAAGTGCATTTGGAGGATTTATATGTTTTAGCAAATATTGTTAAACTGACTTGCTTCACGTTTTTGGCTTGTATATGCTGGAAAAACCAAGAAAATCAATTATATTCTTGAAGTTTGGTTCCCTGACCCCACTTAAGATGAAACGGAGCAATTTATATACTTTGGGGAATTGTATGGCCAGAGTATCAATTTAGCTGGCTTGTACCCGTTCACAGGTGTGTAATCAATTGCAAAGAAAATGTGGAATAACTAAATATAAGAAATATGGAGTAGTTTTGAAAATAGCCAGTTTTCTCCAGCGCTGGTCGGCCGACCAGCGTTGGAAAAATACAATTTTTCTTGAAAATGTCAGCAAACCAGGAGCCACAATTGTACAGGATGCTTCAGACTGTCATTCCCTAACAATCCAATAAGGTATTTCGTGATAATTTGACGGTTTTTGATGTTTGCAAATGTTGTTTCTTCCCTTTAAGAAGATATCAAGAAATGTAGGTGATTTCCAACAATTAGTCAATTGACTGATTTTTGGAAATAAAGAAGTGCTATTGACAAAATCGTGTTTCGTGATCAAAAATGTGTGCTTGGTTTTCACCGTTTTCCCGAATAGTGTAATCAGGCATGCAACTGGGAAATCACAAAAAAAGAGGAAATTCAAATTTTTCCCAGACTTTGTACAGTGTTTTTATATTTTCAATGGCACACATGTGAAGTAAAAAAAGAGGAAATCAGCTGATCCGAGGAAACGTTGCATGCCTGTGTAATATCCATTGAGCGTAAACTTCAACAGATTAGGTTTTGAACATTCTTCTTTGGATTTGAGCGGTATTATTGGAAAAAACAAAGTGCATGAAAAGCAAACGATCTAATATGCCATTAACAATTATGACAAGACAATTATGCACAACATTAGTAGGCCCTATTAAAACATTTTTGTAATTATTAGTTTTTTTACATTCAGAGAGAAGCGAATAATTCTTCATTTTCATATATCACTTTTTTACATCATTTTAAGACGTTCATGGTGTTTACCGTATAGTCGTGTATCCAATTTCGCTAGCTGTTAGAGATACGGGCAGCCAGGTTCCGTGCCTGACTCTTAATATATACATTATGTCGGCAAAAAAAGGCGACTGTTCCTCTTGATTTCCATTGGCTAATAGACACCATTTGCAAAAAAACCCAAACAAACAAACGTAAATTTGCCGATTTAAGGAACAGCAATACAATTAAGTGAAGAAGGTTATTAAAAAACTAAACTGTGGCAATTTAGCTAAGTAAATATCGTGCTTTTCACAAATAAACTGTGAAAATGCATCTTCTGTTTCTCGAAGGCAAAGCAATTAGGTTGAAAGCCCTCTCCTTCAAAACGTTGAAAGTATTATCCAAGTTTGTCACTCGGATAAAAATTCTCATTCACGGATTTGTTTAACCGATTGCAAACTATTAAACAAAATTGGTCAGTTGGGAGCAGTACATGTATTTGAAAAAGCCGTGGTTTTTTTTCTCCGATGGTTTGGTCCTTACCATAGCGAGGAAGTGAGAGTTATTCCTCTTTTCTCGAAATTGACAGCATATTAGGCGGAACAATTTCAAAGGATGCCTGATCCTATTATTTACATACTATTAAGTATAGGATATGTCATATTTTTAGCAGTTTTGTTTTTGAATGTATATGTGTTGTCCATTACAATGACCTTTAAAAGGCCAATCCTCAAAAGTTGTTCTGGCAACTTGTGACTCATATTTGTTATAGGTTGACTCAGTCAGTTAAGTAAATCTAAAGTCAAATCACCTCTTGGGTTGTACATTATGTGATTTCGTATGAAATTTCAGGCGACAATTGCCAGATTGACTTCACCGCAGGGCGCTGTTTTGAGGGCGCCTGCAAACATGGCGGCCAGTGCTTGGACCTGGCCGAGGGCGGCTTCACGTGTGACTGCATGCCTGGCTACGATGGGCAGCAGTGCGAGATGACGTCACGGTACTTCCCCGCCGGCTCTTACATGACCTTCCCGACCTTGCACCAACGTTCCATGATGAGGATATCGCTGAAGTAAGTTAATTGGACACAGACATCAATAAGATAAAGGTTTACGGTAGCACCATGTGGCAAACTCTTTGTGAGTTTGTGAGTTTCTGAAAAGAACCAAGGGAAATTCAACGTTTCGGGCAGTATACTCCGCCTGTCGTCAGGAGACGGGTACATGTATTAATACAATGAAAATGATTCATTGTTGTAAAGACTTTAATTCGCGAAACTTGTTAGGCATACCAAGCAACATTAGGGTGCAGAAACTACCATAGACACCCCTGATAAAAAGGATAATCTTACGTCAAACAAACAAGAATAATACTTACAACTCTCCGAGGTGTTCAAGACATACATCACATTAAAGCTTGATTCGCCCTCTTTAATTAGCTGTTCATTTTTAGGGGTTAACGAATGACTATTTTGGGTGATTTTTCCCTGTCAAAGATGATCACCCCTATACCTAGTCCTGAAACCCATCGTCATTTTGGAAGAAAAAAAATCCCTCCACTATTGCAAAATAAAGTGACTTTGGGTTCAAATTCGTCCCAAATTCCTCAGAAATACAATTTCAAAGACCAGTCTAGACCTGAACCCCTTACTGCTACAAACCCTCAAGTGCAAGGGCAACAAAACTCCCTATTAAAATACGAACTGGAAGTATTCTAATCTTGATTCGTTTAGCTTAGATAATTACACCTATTTTCTGCACCGGCCATGATTACCCTAAGGCTAATCTATGCTGTTCAAACAGTCATTTTCCACCACAGGATATACGAATCCCGTAGCCAGTTTTTGCAGATGAGTTCTATTACTTTGTATATCCGGCATTTCTGGTTGTCATTTATCAAGAGACAGAATCTGGAGATAGTCAGCCTGATCATTACGGCTAGCCTTGTTTTGCCATTTCAGTACACTGTACACCGTCGTAGTCACTTTGCAATACCTTACAAAATGTGAACGCCGCTGGGACATGGAACTTAGGCAGCGTTATAATTAAGTTAAGGAAGATAATATTAAAGTGTTCCCACACTGTATTTTCACACTGTTTGCGAGGCGTTAAAGGGCATGTTTAAACCTTGTTTTCCTTAAAGTCAACACAAATTACTATTTTACTCTGTGGTGTGCAACAGAACTGATATTGTTAGTACATTTTTAAATAATGTTTTAATTACTCCCTCATTTATTTCGTCAAAAAACTCGTACTCCACAAGTTCCCTATTGTGACAAAGCTAAACATCATCACGAGTGGCCTTTTAACCCTGATTGATTTTTTGACCCAGAATTTCCGAGACATAGATCAGACCCGGGCCAACTCCCATAGGATCTGTATTGTCACGTATATTATTGTAATTGTAGTGTAAGTATAACTGCTGTTATTACAAGCCATCAATCATCCTGTCTCTTGAAGCCTGGAAACAGGTGGTCCTCATCCTTTTTAGCAATATACATTAGCCTCAGGCTGTTGTGCTGGGGGATGCCCAGGCAAAAACCAGGGAGGTAAAACTCAAAAAAAAAATTCGCACGGGTACTGACCAGATTAAACGTAATCTGGGCATGTATACATTCTTTAGCCTGAAATTGTTTTCTTGAGCAAAGAGGGCCTCTATCCATCTATTTAGAGACTATGAGAAGGGATTATGTTCACCAAAACACCTACTGAAGGGATTGTGTTAGACCGTAATCCCATCCACCATCCATACTGAAAAGTTCAGTACTGTGATGGATTACAACTAAAATAAACCGATGGAGCCTCGCATGGTTAAAATGTTAAGGAACCTAATCAACCTAATTTTAATATCACATGCGTGTTAGACAATCTGGATGTGCAAAGTTTCGACGGAAAACTAATTCTACTGGTTAATGCTACAAGTTACGTCAGCAGCCAATAGTATATATAGGCTACAATATACTGTTATATACACCATATTGTTTTTATCCATATCACGTAAATGTAATTGCACTGAATTCAACTTCTTCACACGTACTAGTCACTGGACATTTTCTCATCATCATCATGTTAAGTTTTATTCCAATTTTCATTAAATATGAGAAAGGATTGACAAGTAGGCCTACGTTTGCTTACAGGTTTTCAAGTACGTTATATTTTCTTTTTGTGTTTTTTTTTCGTTTGAAGCAACCAAATTGCTCAAAAATGTGTAGGGAATATACATTTGTTTCTGCTTTAATTTTCAGAAATGGATGGATTTGGGGGGTGTTTAGTATTTTATAGCAAATATTGTTATACTGACTTGCTTGAAGTTTTGTGGTCGTAGATGGTGGAAAAACCATGAAAACCAATCATTTTCTTGTAGTCTGGTTCCCTGACCCCACTTAAGATGAAACCGAGCAATTATAGATGTCGGGGCGTTATATAGGTCAGGGAACCAGTCCAGCTGGCTTGTACCCGTTCACAGATGTGTAATCGACTGCAAACAAAATACGGACTAACTAAATATGGTAAATTGGGGGCAGTATATGAAAAAAAAAAATTGGGGGGATGTTCGCAAATGTTGTATACATTCCCTTTAACAAATAACCGTGGAGGTTTTAGTTCAGTGTGGCTGGTATACATTTCTAGAAAACAGAAAACATAAGCGAACTTTTCTGGGTCTCGTATGGCTGGAAATGTGTGCCGCGGGCACCCCGTTTGTTTTTTTAAACCACAGGCACCTGCAATGATTGATTTCTTCCGAACGATGCCATTTCAGGCGGAATAATTTCTCAGGTTCTTTTGGTATACCATCCAAGCTTCACTTTGAGCAAGGTTTTTCTCATGATTAAATCGATAGGTCTGCTTCCGGGAAATTACCAATGTTCCGTCCTACCTTTAACTTGAAATTCGTTTAAGTGCAGTTAATACACAAGGATTGACAGCTGACTTAAAGTTTTTTTTAATTTTGAAGTTTCTCGACAGAGATAAGAAATGGACTGCTCCTATACGTGTCCCGCTACAGTCAGGTCAACGATTTGCTGGCCATCGAGATCATAGACACCCAGATAGCCTTCTCGTTTGCAGTAGGCAAGATGACCATGCGTGTTATGGCGGGTACCCCAGGGGGAGTCAGCGACCTGAAATGGCACCTGGTGGAGCTGGTTTACCGCGACAAGGTATGGGCTCAAATTTAGGTTTTCTGAAATAGTGCTTTGTACCAAAATCTCAAAGCGCTTCAATAAGTATAACCCGGTTCATTTGGGGCATGGAACCAGTTTTCTGCAGCAGAGCAGTCTGGTCATCACACTCATAGCTATATATTATATACCATGCATTATTCTGGATGGAGAAAGGCAATCTGTTCCAGTCAATCCAACTCACAATACCAACAGACCAGTAACCAGAAGCCGACCACAAAAACTCATCAAATAATTCATCAACTTCCCAGCCAGAACAGAGATCTTCAAAAACAGCTTCTACCCCCGGACCATCCGTCATTGGAATCTTCTACCATCTAACATCATCACTACATCTACTTCTGCCAAGTCATTCAACACCACTCTATGGAGCTACATGAACGATCGCAAGGCACAGCTGTACATGGGCAGGCCAGCTGGACGCTCCATCTTTTCAAGCAACTATAGTCCCCAAGTTTTTCCAGTCGCTGTATATATGGCACTTCTTTTTTTTTTTTTAATTTTGAACTCTTAGTAATTATGATGTGCAAGGAGATATGGATATGTCCATGGAAGTCTGGACGAAGATACCGATCGGTCCTGTCCAGTAGTTACTTTGATGTAGATATATAATTGTAGTACAGTATCGTGCTCAAGAACACAAACACCGTCTTTCCCGTCAGAGTTTGAACCCACCATCTACTCTGACACCGTGACAGTTGGACCACGGTACTGCAACTGTAGGGGCGGTCGGAGCGAAAACCTATAGCTCATCCATTGTTGCATGACTTGGCGGTGATTGATTTTGCTGAAAATTACAAATTTATTTGAAATTACATCTTCAAAAAAAAAGGTGACATAATTCGATTGATATAGTTTAGTCTGCTTTACTTCTCGCATGATGTAAGCCACACGATTAGTGAACACAGATACCATTCAATGACCATGATTTTCAACTGACCTTGTCATTTCCGTGTTTACCACATTCTGGGTGAGCTGCAGTGTTTTTTCCAACTTCACGTATCTTTTTTATTCTCCTTCCTGCTCAACAGCATTAAAAAAAAAGTGGACAGCTATTTTTAGACGAGAACCGGTGTATTAATTCGTGGTCTTGGTCATGGTAATAGTTTTGGCGATGTTAAGAAACTGTAGGGTGGCTTTTTTTGAGGTTAGGAAAACCCCTCTTGTTGTTGAGCGTGACAACGCTTCAGATCTAGGGGAAGTCTCGCTATTAAGTGATGGCTTCCACACAGGATGTTGTCGTCCTGGAATCCAGCCATAACGAGAAATTCAGTATTTCCGATTTGCCGCCATACGGTTTTGCCTTGAACTCTCCCCGGTTTTAAGCTCCGGGCATAACGAAAAACAAGCAGTGCCTGCCAAAAGATGTACAAAGACAATGCTGAAAAACAGGGTTTTTTAAAAGTTATTATCAGCAACAGCTGTCTTAATACTTAACAGTGACAAGATTAACTCTAACACCTACTTTTGCTCTGGTTTGTTAGGAAGAACGGCATAATATATGCCAAACTTGTCGCAAGTTGTCGAAACCCAAATGGCGCCTCTATGTTGTTGTTGTTGTTGTTTTTTTTGTTTTTTTAAAGAAGTAAGTGCGGCATGTAGCTTTTCCAGATCTAGGATATAAAAGCCAAATTAATTAGCTTTCTTTTAGTGAAAGAATCATTCAAATCGCGCATGTAATTTTCCAGTTTTGGCATTTTGAACACAAACACCGTTTTTTAAAGGTTAATGATATTTCAGCAAAACGAAAACTATTCACATATCCAAAAACATACCAAAACACTAATAACTACGATAACTGGCAGTTATAACACTGTTACATTTAAACAATTGCTGCTTCCGAAAATAACATGATTTATAATATCCAGAGTTTATAGTCTTGCCCTGCCTTCTACTTAGTCTGAGTATCACCCGTTCTACGGAGCGAGCCGTGTGCTCCGTACGAACGTCTGATACATGCGTGCATGCAAATATTATGCAACGCAGCACATCAGCCAATCACAGCCGTTTACAGTCATTTTCCGTCCAGATTGTGACGGAGGATGTTGATTAGTCAACAGCTGTCAGCTGACTCAGCAGACATGGCGGCCTCCATGAAACCAACTTTTGTCAACAGAGACATGGAAAGATGTTTCTCGGAAGTGCTTAGCTCTCTGACAACATCATTTTCAACTCTAACAGATAAGCAGAAAAGTGCAATTAGCACTGTTGTCAAGGACAAACGTGACACATTTGTTCAGTTACGTACCGACCGCGAACCCAACCCGAATACTCGTATGCGCCATGTTTTCCAGCCAGCCGAAGTGCTGTTGTACGATATAGTAGACGCCTGTTGATTGGTCAAAACTTGGCCAATCTACGCGGCCGTCTTGCATAATTAATCGTGGAATCTGCACGCATGTGATAGACGCTCGTACGAGCGTCTGTTACATAGACTACCTTCTACTTGGCTACCTCGGAGACTTATGGGAATATTTTGATATCATTTTCAGGATACGACATGGTTTCATTTTTTACTGAAATATCACGTACCTTAAATGTGATCCGTGGACAAGGTTAAAAAAAAAGGGTGTTTGTCTTCAAAAGTCTATAACTTGAAAAGTACATGAGCGATTTGAATGATTTTTTCACTAAAAGAAAGCTTTTTAATTGGGCTTTCATATCCTTGACCTGGAAAGCGCTACATGCAGAAATTCTTTAAAGAATATGGGGCACCATTTGGGTTTCCTTTTTTGTTGTTGCTCACCCTGTATAATGAGTCCGAAATAAAGGAAGTATGTATTTTCGCATTCCCTTCATTGTATAAAATGAATCGAACAGCATCACACGTCACATATTTTTTTGTCAACGTGTGTTTGAAGTTTCAAGTTTAAATCATATTGTTCTATCACTAAATTTTCCATTCTATTTTTAAAAGTTGGTATGACCGTGATATTTCGATTCTTTCTCTAATCAATTTTATGTCTTTAAGGATGCACTCATAAAGTTAGAAATTAGCTTTGTATAGTGTTCATAGTGTGTCGTCTATATTCAGATAGGTTTCCAAAATATGATGATAAAATATTCATTTTTTGTGACGTCAAATATTATGCTAATGTCCTCGTGGTATCCAACATAAATAAAACATTAGTATTGTTAAACTAAAAAGTAATTAAAAAGCATTCTATAAAATAGAATAAGAATAGTATGGAATATACATTCACATTAACAGGAAAGGTTTCGAATTTTATTTTTTTTTAGCTTGCTCGGAATAATAATTATTTAATGAAAATGCTAAAATATTAACCATCTATGTTCGTTATGTTCTTTTTTATAAATATAAAACATTGCAGTGACAGACGCAATATTTATGCCCAGCACGCTATGGGACAGAGCCCCCCCCCCCCCTAATCTCCCTATACCCTATACACACGCTAGACTATTTGTTACCTAACACTCCCCCCCCCCCTAGATATCTCTGAAGAATTCCTGAGATTAATGACCAACATAAAAAGGGGGTCCCTCTGTCCAATATCGCGCTAAAAATGGCAATGTTGCATTCCTCTCGGCTTTGCTTCGTGGAATGGAACATGGATGGAATGTTCCATTCCGTTCAGACAGAATGTTTGCCTCGTGGAATGGAACATTAAATCTGTCAACACATGAAAATATTCTTGTCATTACACTCGTTGGCCTAATATTTATTATTTGTATAAAATGATGCCGCAAAAATACACGGTAGGGTGTTACGCCGCGGACATGCCAACTTTAATATTCAGATATGAAACTCATATCTGGCCATACACCACAATTTTATATATATTTTTTCTACTCAAATGAAATTTCATGCGATTTACTGAATGACATCTTTCTGCGTTTATTAGATGGTGGAAGTAATGCTGGACAGCTGTGATCGCAATGAAGAAGGAGATATCCTAAGCAACTTTCCCTGCGTGGCCTACGCTACTCAAGCTCTGGATGTTTCAACATGGTAAAATGCAAAAAAAAAGAAAGAACAAAATCAACCATTCCTTCCTCCTGTTGTGTTTTCCCCCCCCCACCCATGCATGCTTGTGTGTCTCTTGCTTGCTGGTTATTGTCCTCATGTCATTTTGCCTTTGAGAAAGATCCTGGATCAAAACAGCCCTCCAACTGTTTTGAATTCTACCATTTCATTTCAAGACATAATGTATCAGATCATTTAATTTTCATGCATTTTGTTTGGTTCACATAATAACAACACCAAATCCAAAGACGAATTGTCAAAACCTAACCTGTTGGAATTTCAGCTCATTACCTTTTCGAGAAAACTTTGTAAAACCATTCACTACCTTTTGATCGCCAAACACAATTTCGTCGAGAGCACTCTTTGTTTCCAAAACAATCTAAATGACAGCAAGCCAGACGGAATAATTTCACGGGGTGTTTAGTACCAAATATCTTTAATCCAAGTAAGCATTTTGATAATAATTCTGTAGGTTACTTTTCGGATGAATGCAAACGATCCTATTGGGCTATACCTTTGAAATAAAATAAAAATCTCGAATACATCACCTTTTTTTGCGTTGATTAAAGATCGGTGGAAAAATTAACTTTTTCTTGCTACTTTTTAGTGTCAATATTTCGACCTAATTGTTAATATTTTAAGCAGAGTATACTAACAATTCCAAGAGTGAAATCTGACAAATTACTCAATGTGCTTATCAGAAATTGGGATGTTGATTTTTTTTCTACGTACAAATAGGGGCTCTATAATCTTGTAACTGATCGTTCAGTGACATTTATAATGGGGGCCTTTGCCAGCACTGGATCCTATCTTGAAGACTTTGATAAACTCTAAAGGAAGTCGCAATTCACTCTCACGTCTTTATTTAATTACCTTGTTCCTATATTGCGAAATCCCATTTTTTTTCAGAATCTGATAGCATCTGGCCAAACATGTGCTTATATCTGCTTTATAATTGTGATATTGAAATGAAGTCGTCCAGGGTAGTTTTGTTTTTGCCATTTAAAAAAAAATAGTATTCGTCCTTAAAGAGCGTAGCCACAGAACACGCGCCACTCTTAAAACTGTGTTTATCTGCAGCAATTTAACACTATCTTGTTCTCACTTTGTAAACATGTATAAAAGCTAAACACTACGTGTCCAATTCCTGAACATCGATGTTTAATTGCTAAACACTATCCATCAATACTAACATGTTTGTTATGTAAACATACAACTTTCACTGAAAATGTCAGCACACCAGGAGTCACGATATTACAGGATGCTTTAGACTGTCATTCCCTAACAGTCCAGTAAGGCATTTCGGGATAATTTGATCATTTCGTTTTTTGATGTTTGCAAATGTTGTATCTTCCCTTTAAGTAGTGAAGCGAAAGAGGAAACGAGTAGCTGTGCAAAGAATTCTACGTCAGAATTATATCTTTAACGAGGAGAAATACACAATGTAAAACAACCTTTTATCTTAATTGGCACAGGTTCTTGGACGTGAACACGCCCCTTTTGGTGGGCAGTATTCCAGCCAATCAGGAGGAGGAGCGTATCCTGAACCGTAATTTCATTGGCTGCATCAGAGACGTGCGCATTGACAGCAAGGTGCTGGACTTCGCCGATAGTCTGACTGAGTCTGGCACGGAGCCCGGGTGCCCGTATTACTAACAGTTAGCGAGATTGGGTACACGACAACGGAGAAATGAGAATAAAAGTCGACAATCAAGGCCTGTTTGTTTTTGATGTTAACTTTGGCCTACTTCTCACGTCAGACCTACTGCTTATTAGTATAACGTTATGAGTACTTAGACCTGATAATAAAAACGAGAAACCGTGATTTCAAAATGATCCCATTGTAAAACTTTCTCTCCTCGTGATGTTAGTAAAGGCCCGTGGCATGGATTTTGCTTGGGAACATGGAACTTTCTACTTCTTTTATATGTATGAAAACTATACGACATCTATTTTTGGTTAAGTATATTGAAATGTGTACTTAAAGATTTACAATTTGCCATGCTTTTCTTGACAAATGAGGGCGCTGTCACTGTGATGTCATTTCAGGAAGACACTGTTGAGTTAAGAGGCTTTCTGTTCAAATTGTGAACTCAAATTTTGATAACCGAACATATTTGCGAAAAAAACTGACTTACCGTCATGTACTGAAACAACAACGAACCGCCAAAGAAAAGCAAAGTTACATCAGCAATTATCCAAAATTCTGGCCAGCTTTGGGGCTGCTGAAATAGCTGTAACACTACACTTTTGCTCATAAAATAATATGGAAATTCACATTATTGTAATGACAAAAAAGTCACCAAAATGCCCTTAAAAATGCCAAAATGAAAATTGACAAAATAGGGACACAAAGGTGCATTGTCAATGGCTGCGTTAAAAAAAAACACGTTACATTTAAGCATTCCCGCACCTTATGAATTTTCAATTTGTAGGCCTATGTATTATTTTAATGAAAACTTTAATGCAAAACCATTTTTTTTCTATGTTAAGGTGTCTGTAACCTCTGAAGGCTTTTACTTTGGGGTACTTTTGCACCTCTAAGGCACAAAATGATTTGAAATTTGAAAAGTAGTAATTCCGTAGGAAAACGCGGTGCACTTATCGTTCGACATGTCATGTCAAAGTGAATAACTTAAAATAGCAATTAAAACGAAATTGATAAGATGTGACAAGACATTGATGTGATATAAACGGAAAAAATTGTTTTCCTGAGTGATGCTCAGCATAAGCATTAACTACTCTCTGTATATAGGCCTAAGGTTTGAATTCTCAATATATACTTCAAGTAGGTCTGTGTGATTTGTTTTGCTCAGAATTCATTGTTAAGCACCGAAATCTAATGGTATTCTATGTCGGAATTTCAAGAAATATTGGCTGATTATTTTTACAGACCACCAAAATTTTGACGTGAGGTTTGTGTCCAAGTAAATAATTGATATTTTTTTATAATACAATGTGAATTCATTAAAGAATTCTAAAACTGTAAATTAAATTTTCAGTGACGTCACGTCTTCAAACAGCCCATTGAATTGATGATTTTTAGGTCTTTTGTAATGAACTATATATAAACGATAAATAATTGCAAATGATAGCTAGTTTATAGTTATCAAAGCATGTTTAAAAGTTTGATAATAATATTCAAAACATTTGCTTTTCAAATTCTTAACCTTTTTAGTCTGTAAATATCCATACCTTAATTGCCATATTGTAATCAACTTAATGCCTATAAAATGTGAAAAGTTATTTTAAACACCTATTTTTAACACCCTTTTTTTTTTTTATAGATTTGCTCTTATAATTTAACGGCTTTATTTTACTGCAGCTAATGCGTGTACAAAGCTTATAGCTGAAATATCTTGTCAAAACGTTTGAATGGAATGATTAAAAAAAAAGCCCTGAATTTTGCTGTATTAAAAATGTGTTATTCGTCAGCAACAAGTATAGGCTCGTCTATTCCAGTTTATTACAGCAAGAAGAAATGCAAGCGTATAAGGCCATTCCGGGCACGCTATGGCGAAACCTTTGAGTCCAGCGTGTACAAGTTGACCTAAAACTTAAAAAGCTGCGAGATTTTACGAGAATACAGCACATCCGGGCACCATACGATCTACAACGTGTGTAATGTGCTATTTTTGCATTTATTTTGTGTCCCGAGTCCCGACTGGCCCATCCAATCATTAAGGGCAATACTTGGGTACTTCGAAAGAAAAGAAGACATTTCAATTTCATACATTGAAAGTATTGCGAATTGATGACTGTAAAAATTGAAAATGTTGACTTACTTTTTGGGAACCAGTAGAAACAGGTCCGGCCCAGCCAATGCCCACAACGGTAGGCCTGAATAGCGCTGCCGTCAACCAAGCATCTCCGCACCCAGCCGTGGCTCAGCCAAGCCACAGGTAGGTCGGCGTCGGACCCTGGAAGCGTAAGTCAGCCACATCAGGCGGGCCACGATAGTCCAGTCCGGCTAAGTATAGTACCGTCAAGCTTCGGCCATGCACGGTCCAGCGATGAGGGGTACATAGATCGGTATATGAATGGCGGTAGGTGTATTGTTTGTCCTAGGAGGGTTGAGACAAAGTCATACAAAATTCAGTTTTTCCTTCAATCATGGCAAGATACTGAGGTTCTCGTTCTCTTTTCCCCTTAAATTAAAATTATCTCAACGACAAATTTAGAGAAGAAAAATAGTCGATGAAAATTAGCAGCGACGACATGGATTCGAACCAGGGATCATTGTACGTGTATATCCATATCTCATCTCGCTATCCACTATAAAAGCTACTGTGTGGTAGCTGGACGACAACCGTTCTTTAAAAAATGTAACTGGTCGACTAAATACTGCAATGGACAGTTCATGTAGCACATTTGTTGTGACTTTTGTTCCTAGCCGCCAGCGGAGGGCTCCAGTGGGGCATTGTTGTCGCGCTTGGGCCACAGGTGCGCTGACCTGGTTTTGGGCCTGGCTAGCGCGCTCCAGAATTAAGAAATAGGCTTTATGAATAGGTATCATTGCTTAAATGAAGTTATATTGTTCACTTTCGCCGGTAGGGCTTGGCTAGATTCCAGGGTTGGATAAAGTTGTAACATTGTAATACATTTTGTGAAGCTGTGCTTGTCTATGCTGCTGGGAATCGATCAGTTAATGCAGTTCTGGTAGCCGGGTGCGGCCGTTGCCCGCAGAGTCCGTCGTTGGCGAAATAAATAGATCTTCCTTCAGAGTTAGAAATCCCGTCTGTGCGTCCCCTTTTTTTGCGTTTTGCTCGACTTGGCGGACAAGAGCCCAATAGGTTCCCGCTACAATACCGATATCATCATTCTGTTTATGAATAAACATGAATCGAAACTACTGAATTATTCATGACTTGGCTCCGATCGTCTTGGGAATAAAAGTTACGCTAATGGCAATCGCTTTGCACACTAGTCTTGCACACGTATAGAATAGTCATGGGCGTCGCGGGGGGGGGGGGAATGGGGCGCTTGCGCCCCTGGCTGGAAAAGAAAAAAAAGAAAAAAGAAAGAAAAAAAAAGGCGCGAAGTCATAGTGGTGTAAATTTAATGTGTTGGGGGATATCCCCGGCCCCCTCTAAAACTTATAAATCGAAAATATGTTGAGAAATACAGGTTTTTTTTTAAAAACCCCCAAATGTTTTGCCCCCCTCTAGAAAAAATCTTGGCGACGCCCATGGGAATAGTCTGGTGCCTGGCTGAGCTTATGATCAGTGTTTGTTTTTTGTACAGCATCAGTTCGTCGCGGCGTTAGATTTCCGAAAGCACAATTTTCTTCGAAGTTTAAAATGTTACAATCTTATCCAGCCAATATGCAGTATCACATTACACAATACAAGCAAAGTGGAAGGGGCCTTAGGTGGAATGGATTGCACGTTAAAATACGCATTCTGATCAATTTGGGAAATAACAACACTAGACCTATATACACGATAAAACTTATATATTTTCGTAAGTTAATATTTAATATCGAATCGTGCGGGATAAATGAAGCAATTGAAGTTTCCCATCCATGGGTTATACTATTGGAAACGAGATTTGAACATAAAATATCTCCGGAGGACGAGGTTAGTAAGTCAAGTTGTCCAATTCAGTTACGTCTCGACAGTCCGATCGACGTCCCATTGGTCCGACGTCCCATTGGTCCATTGGTCCGACGTCCCATTGGACAGGCGTCCCGGTCCGCCGTCCCAATATTGGTCCGATGGAACATAATATACTGAGTAGTTCCACTGGTTCGGGTTGACTGACCTTAACCCTAACCCTAATCTTATGGGGCGTTGGACCAATGGGACGTCGGACCAATGGGACGTCGGACCAATGGGGCGTCGGACCAATGGGGCGTCGGACCAATGGGACGTCGGACCAATGGTACGTCAGACTATCTAAAGACGTCCCCGTCCTACTCGATCTTCTAGGTTAGCGCGTATCTAACGTCTGATTATATATCTGAGCAATGCAAATAAATTTTATGCAACCCAGCGCGCCAGCCAATCGGAGTCGACTTTAGAAATTATGACAACATTTTGATCAGAACTGTGAACGGAATACGGAAGACCCGAAACAAGGCGCCGTTGAATGGGTAAGAATCTCGACGTCAAGACGCAGTCTTGTTTTACATAAATATTCACCGAATCTGCTCACCTATGATGCATAATTTGCTGTGCTCGCATATTATAAAGGCACCATGACGAGGTTGTTGGCTTTAAGCTTCAACTCTCTAAATGTTAGACCAGTTTTAACATCTAGCTCCATTAAGTGTGTTTTATCCATAGCTATATTAAATTAATATAGCTCTATGGTTTTATCCAGACTATACCACCCTTCACTTATATACTAGGCAACCTCTGCAGCTCTCTGGCAACTATCGAACTTCACGGATAACATCACTACATCAAAGTGATGCAGCAATCCTTCAAACTTGTGTTATCAATAACTGCCTGATATTGTCTTTCCTCACCTCGACCGCCTCTGTCACCCTGCTCCTCTACGAACTACCACTCCGGCTGAAATGATTCGTATAACAGCTTTCAAAGAATGAGATCAGCTTCATTATATCCTAATGCAGGACCGGAGTATTTGGGGTCTCGCAGGGCGGGGCCCACTGGGGTTCATACCTATGTTCCCCACTAGTACAATACCTATGTTCCCCACTACGATGTTCACCAAAATCCTTACCCTAGCCCTATGCTATAACCCTAACCCTATCCTATATTTAGGTATTGGGAAACATTTAGGTATTGGGAAACATCGGGTAGCCGCCCCCCCCCCCCCCCCCACACACACACTGCCAAGGGCGGGTCATCCTAATTTCCACAATTGCCTTGGAACTTACATTCATTGCTTAGAGACTATGCATGACATTGGACCCCATGGACCGAAAATTCGCTCTATATTACGTATACAATGGGTGGATCGGATGGACCATGTGTTGTTTTTTTTTTCAAAATCGGAGAGATGGGCTTCAGGACCGTTTGTAGGGTTTTCAGGATCGTTTGTGTCACCTTTGGCCAGGGAATGAGTCATAACCCGTCAGCCCCACAAAAAAACCCCCAAAAACCATGAAATGAAAGAGGGTGATCAAGCTTTAATTTGACGTGTGTTTGAACATGGAGGAATTTATGGTTTGAACACCTTGGATAGTTTTAAGTCCCGATGTTTCTTGTAGAGATCAGTCAGTGGTCAACGCAAGAGAAAAGACATGGACTAGCGTAGCCGCGTGAGGTCGCTGTTACCGCTTTGCGGTGTTTACTTTTATCAGCTGCTGATTATTTTGGGAAGATCGTGATGATGCATGTTCACACAAGCTGATCAGGCACACTGGCATCTCCAGGTAATCAGGGGTATCGATAGTTGGTAGGAGAATATCTGATAATTGCAGTGTACCTGCTGCATCAGGTTTTTGTTATAGAATTCACGTACATGATGTACGTCGTTGTCAGTTCAAAACTTATCAATACCATTACTTAACACCGTACTGTAGTCAGTGCAGTCATTCCTCCATGGTGCCGTCATGGCCGTGCAGCGTGATGTCGGAATGTTTTACTTCACTGAGTGTGTCATTGTATGTCGAGGCTGCACACGAGATGCTGCAGCCATAGGCCCGTGTGTTATTTACAGTCGTAGCCAATTCAGACATGGCCTTGGCTTAAAGTTGAATGACAGAGCAAGGCCATCCGTGTAGCCCCAATAGCATGACTAGTGTGGCTGCAGTAATGCTGCGCCAGACTGGGACTGTAAGTGAATGAAAACGTGCAAAATTACAACCGGTGCTTTGTGGCGCTGTGTTACTAATCTGATTCACAGAATGTCAAATTGATACGCAAGAATCTATTTGGTCGAAGAAATATCAGAACACTATGTAAATGCTGACGCTGCTAACACAAAGAAGCAAATAATATTTGCTGCAAAACGATTAGACGAATTTGAATTGGTAGTTCTGAACTTGTCGAGAACAGTTCTTAAAATATATAAATTGGATATGAAAGTTCTGAACTTCGGAAAAGTTGTTGGCTAGTTCTAAACTTGTTTTGAATAAATCGGATATTGGAAGGGACCACCAGTTTGTCTGAAAAAGTAAAACATTGATGTATGTACAAGTTCACAAGTCAACCAATCAGATGACAAAGATTTATTCAGTTGTTTATATGAAACAAATAATGAATGTTTCATTCAGTGACGGACGAATGTTCCATTCCACTCGGCTTCACCTCGTGGAATGGAACATTCATCTGTCACGTCAGAAAATTATTTGTACCATTGAACTCACAAACAGACAAACATTCATTATTTGTATACTATCTGTTGAGAGATTGTATGTATGCAAAAATGCTTATTCATTCAAAAAGTGCTGTGTGATTATTTCAGTGTTTGCACAACTGTGTCAGTTTTGATCAGTAATCCACTTGAAATCTTTCCAAGGTAAGCATTCTTTTGGAGGTCAACGTCCATTAAATTTCAATTGTCACAGGAACATTCAGGGCCTGGGAAACTGTATGTGATGGAATATTACCCTGCCATAGCTAAAAATATACATATGTAGGCCCCCAGGCCTATGTACAGTCTATCATCAAAAATCAGTCGAACGTGTTGCAGTCAGCCGTACAATTTTTCCATCACGTTTCATGTTTTGTACACGTTTACAAAATGTGTGCTACTCAGGTTTGAAGAAAACCGTGTTCATTAAAAGTGGGGAAACTACTAAAGATTACATTCCACTCGGCTTCACCTCGTGGAATGGAACATTCATCTGTCACTTCAGAAAATTATTTGTACCATTGCACTCACAAACAGACAAACATTCATTATTTGTTTTCATTTCATTTCATTTATTAATTTCACAGGTAAAAGTTCAAGTACAGACAATAAGAACAGTAAAGAAAACAAAAACATGCACATACAGTTAGGAGAGAGAACAAGAAAAAAGAAAAGAAAAAAAAAGTAGCACCCCTGATGGATTTTAAAAAAGTAAACTAAATTACTATCGAGTTAATCTCCTGATGCCACAATTTAAGAAGAGACAATACAAAAGGACATTACAAATGGACATTATTAAAACATGGCTTACAGTATAAGAATATAGAACTATACAAGCAGTTAAAACTTTAAAAGCACAAATGGGCATTAAAAAATACAGATTCGGTAAAAGAGAGATTCGAGTGAATTATAATGCAATTATGATTTCGAGTGAATTTGTATACTATCTGTTGAGAGATTGTACAAGAAACAGCTGTCGCGTTGCTCGCGCGCCTGAGCAACAACATCAGTTTGCATTTAAACGTGACGTCACAGCTTTGGGGTCATCACTTTTTACATTAAAAATGGCTGCCATCGTGATTTTTGTGTGCATACATGTATGGGCTCCAGAAAGATGCTCAAGAAAAATTGGATATTAGGCCACACTAGTGGGACTATTCATTTACTTGACAATGTATTTATTGAGAGTGCTAGTGGAATCCCAGGGAAACGGGGATGTACCCCGGTATCAAAGTCATGAACCCTAAACAAAGTGATTACTATTGCTACAAGTTTACGAGTACCTACTTCTACTTGCACCAGGACGAGTATACTCGAGTAGATGAAAAACCATGAGTAGAACAACGAGTAACACATACTACTCGCGAGAACTCCAGTACTCGAGTTACTCGCCTAGCACTAATGACCATTTTGACAGTGCCCTTTGGTAGAAAGTATGATTTTCATATTCATATTTTGAGTATTATAGTTGATAGGGGCCTATTATACACATTGAACAGGCACTGATGTACACACATGTATGCAAAAATGCTTATTCATTCAAAAAGTGCTGTGTCATTATCTCAGTGTTTGCACAACTGTGTCAGTTTTGATCAGTAATCCACTTGAAATCTTTTTAAGGTAAGCTTTCCTTTGGAGGTCAACGTCCATAAATTTCAATTGTCACTAATGTCAGAGGAACATTCAGGGCCTGGGAAACTGTATGTGATGGAATATTACCCTGCCATAGCTAAAAATATACATGATGTGTACATTGTAGGCCCCCAGGCCTATATATGTATACAGTCTGTCATCAAAAATCAGTCGACCGTGTTGCAGTCAGCCGTACAATTTTTCCACCAAGTTTCATGTTTTGTACACGTTTACAAAATGTATGCTACTCAGGTTTGAAGAAAACCGTGTTCATTAAAAGTGGGTAAACTACTAAAGATTAAGGTAGGTTGAATTTACTGGTTACATACATTCTACAATTGGCAAAGTTGAAAATTTGGAACAGGCAAAGCTTCAAACCAAAAATAAGGAGGCTGGAAATAATTGAAATGATACATTTTGTTCGTACATTTGTAAAAATAATTGTAATATATAAATTGCCTGTCTAGAATTACATGAAGACTTTGTTAGCATTGGTTTATTGAGTAAATTAAATCTGACAAGAAAAGATGGTGAACGCCTATTTGTTCATCACGTTGTTTGTTGGTTTTATGTTGTACAAGTACCCTGTGTACATGTATGTGGTTATATACTTTGTTGCAGCATCATGAGGTTTAACCATTAAAGGGGCACTGCGTCCTGAAACCCCCGAAAATTTCATGTTTTGGATTGTTTACTTATCCTATTTCAAACATCTAGTTGAAAGAAAACCAACCTAATGTCTTACTGTTCCCCAAAAAAAGATTAAAAAAAACTCAGCCAGGTTGTTTACATCGGACACGGCAGAGTATGATACGTGTTCCTGTCGTTTTCTTTCAAAATGTACGATATACGTTATGTGTGTCTAATATTACACACGTACACAGCACCCTGCTCACCCACTCTTGTTTTACTATACTCCCGAGGACAATGCTTTGTGTTTTCCTTTGTCCTTGTAATACAGGGTGGGTAAAATAAACCGAAACCCAAATGTCGGGACTATTGTTCTATTGAAGTTCTGCATGTAGCACTTTCAAAATCTAGGACATGAAAGCCCCATTCATAAGCTTTCTTTTAGTACAAGAATCATTCAAATCACTCATGTACTTTTCAAGTTACGGAATTTTAAACACAACCACCGTTTTAAAGTTCTGTCCATGGATCACAAAATAGGTGTGCATTCTTTCAGCAAAACGAAAACAAATCACACACATCCCTATGTGATTTGTTTTCGTTTTGCTGAAAGAGCACTGAACTTTTCTGTGATCCGTGGATAGAACCTTAAAACGGTGGTTGTGTTTAAAATTCCGTAACTTGAAAAGTACATAAGTGATTTGAATGATTCTTGTACTAAAAAAAAAAGCTAATGAATGGGGCTTTCATATCCTAGATTTTAAAAGTGCTAAGGTGCATGC
>JASAOE010000303.1:0-50000 GCA_029964075.1 Patiria pectinifera
TTTTAAAGGCCAAAAAAAAAAATACTCGGTCTCTGGTCAGGCCAAAGTTCTGGAATTGATGCGGCGACGCGGCTTTTTAAAAAAATTTTGCTTTTCTTTTCTTTTTTCAAGCTTGGATTGTACAGACAAGTTGAAGTACTTTTTTTGCTTTTTTTGGTGTCCTCATGTACATTGGTGTCCTCCATAATTTGCCTTGGTGCCCTCGATCATTTGCCTTGGTGCAATTTCCCATTCCTTGGTGCTCTTTGGTAAAAAAAAAAATTAGGAGGTGCGGCAATAGAGGGCGCTGTTGGAGCTACCGCGGAACATTTTGGGGAAAAAAAGGTTGACGCGCATGATTAAAATCGACGCGCGCGCTGACCAGAGACCGACTTTGACTCTTTTTTTTTGGCCTAAGTAAGGGTGTGTTAGCACAATCACTAAAATAAACTTTTCAAAAAATAAAGAATATACCCAAATATGGGAATAAATATTATTCTTATTATTATTATTATTATTTTATGAAACTTTCACGGCCATAAGGCCGAATTGCAGTTTAATGTACACACATTAAAAATCGTTATATATTAAAATTACAGAGAATTACATCATGTGAAAGATACATTAAAAAGGTAAATCACAACAAAATACACACAAGTAATAAAAATTAAAATCATTCAAATCCGACTACGTAAAATACGCAGTCCCAGCCCCCCCCCCCCCAACAGAGATGGCCGTCATTGAGTGAGCTCTATACGTTCATGCATACCCAACCCACTTCATGTAATAAGTTAACCAGAAACTGTGACCAACAACAAGTTCCTTCATCAACTCAGGAAAAAGAGGTCACATATCTTTGTTAATCAGATCAGTTAAGTAGGGAATAGAGCTCCATTTGTACCTGTTAGTCCTACAGCGTATTGTGCTGAGATGATCATTGTTCCTTACCCCATTGTTCCTAATCGGGGGGGGGGGGGGGGCAGCAAGTCTCTGAATTTGTGGGAAGTGAGTAGTGATTTGCCAAACATGGAACACAATTGTTCTCTGCGGTGGGGGAACATTGAGTTGGGAACATATTTCCTTGTAAGAATTATTGAGACAATATTCATTAGAAAAAATGATACGAAAAGCCCTGCGCTGTAATTTTTCTAGACATTCGCAGGGATTAACAATTTATGCAAATAAGTCTATTTAGGGTCACATTAACGATGGCATCCACCCACATCTTGTTTGTTATGGTTCAAAGAATGGATCTACTGGTAGCATGGATGCCAGCTACATGTATTACCCAAAAATGCTGTCCAAAGTGTAATATTTCTCTTTGGCCGGTCCACTATATCCACTGAGCTGAAACTTTAACAAGTGAGTTGTTATGCACCATTCTTAAGATGTTGAACAATGTTCTTCAAAAAAAAAAATTTGCACAAATAACACTTGTTCCCACTTGTGCAAGGTTTCAATTATGGCAAAATACACATGTAGTAATCGTTCACTGGAATTGTCAATACAGTATAACATCACTATAACATGATGGGGTCCATTACAATTGTTAATATAAGATTATATTTAATATTAAAATTCTTCTTTGCTGTCTTCCATTTCCCAGGTGAAGAGTTCTTTGTAGGAATCTCTAAGCGGACAAACAGTCAAGGAGCTAATGCCTTGGCCAAAGCTTTCCCAAACTACCCAGTCTCCTCCATCAAAGTGGCTGAGCATTTGCACCTGAAGAGCATGATGAGCATGGCTGCACCAGGCATCTTGGCCGTAGGCAGCAGCTCAGCAGCACAGTCTGCATTAAAGGTACACATGTCAAATGTCTGGGTCAAAACAAAACCACATGATGTACTTGTGGATAAAATATTGAAAGGCCCTGTTTGTTTACATCTGATGCAGCAGCTATTTTTTGCCTTATTCCAAGATATATATCTACATATCATGAAAGTGACATTCCCTATGAGAATTCAGCTTGGCAATAATGAAAACACATATACTTGAATCAACATTTTCAAAAACAAAGGTGTGACTGGAGTGACGACCGGCACTCCAATGGCTCGATTTAAGAGAACCAAAATTGTGTACCATTCCGTCACGTGATAATAACAATGTATAGTCTACATGTATGCTCATTTGGCCTAGTGAGTTTTTATTGCCATCAAAATTGTCCTTTTCCAAAGGCATTTGTTAATGCGTAAACATGTATTGTTTATGTATAACCTATTCACTGTTAGTCTCAACTGCAAGTTTTGATAATTTTATGGCACTAGTGTTAATAACATTCATTGAGCAATGAAAATGTTAGGCCCAAAATGTATGCAGTGAAATACACTTTGTCAGGAAGTCCAATAAACTTCCAGTGACAAGAAGTACAACACTCCCCTATCCCATAAGTTAACAAGAGCCCTTTCTTATTACATTTTCTTTTCTTGTCGCCCTTCTTGTCATAGCAAATTTTACAAAAGAGCGACTACGATTACTGCACTTTGACCCTACCAGATGATGAGGCTGCCAACTGTGTCTATGTCAAAGGGTTTTTACTGCACTGCACTAAGCAGGAATACCCAAATAGTTACAAGGTATGTCCCCTGGGATTGTGTTTTATATCTTATGGGGTATAGTTCCAAATCCCGATACCCCCTTCTTATAACCCCTCCTTCCATTACAGAAAACATCTCACCTCTGTTTACCTACATTTGCATATCAGCGCACAAACATTCGCTGAAAAGAATAGTACAATTAAACCGTACTCACTGTGCCAGAAAAAACATGGCGAACTCCGCCAAAAATAGTAGAACTCTTACTGTTAGCTCAAGTCGTTCTTCCGGGAAATCACCCTCCAACCAACGATCCATTTGATGAGGACATGGTGGCCTTGGATAAGTTGACGGAAATGTCGGAGAGCATTGGTTACTGCCTGCATCTCGAGGACATTGATATGTAGATTGTCTTGATGCGGGTCCCACTTCCCTGCGAATTGGCGCCGGTGAAGTGTGGCACCCCAACCAAGAAGGGATACATCCGTAGAGATGATTTTTGTCGGTTGTGCTTTCGGGAAAATCATTCCACAAGCAATATTTTGTAGGTCTGTCCACCACTGGAGATGTGGATGGAGCGAGGAAGCGACCGGAACCATGCGATGGATGGAGTGAAGCTTCGGGCGGTAATGTGCAAGGAGGTGGAGCTGGATAAAACGCATGCGGAGCCGACAATGTGGAACGAGATCCACCATGCTTGCAATAAGCCCCAGTATTTTCAGCCATGCTGCTGCTGGGGCTGATGTCTCCTGGAGGAACATTTGGATGCACTGTTGGAGATTTTGTATTTGTACGTCTGTTGGGAAAGCCGTGTTTGTTTTGAGATTGAGCACGGCCCCCAGGAATGTTGTTGTTTGTGTAGGGATTAGGTGTGATTTCTTCTCGTTGATCAGGAACCCCAGACATGTGGTCAAGGACGTTTCGTGCAGGGCTTGGTAGGCTTCTGTCCTTAAACGGCCGACAATGAGCCAGTCATCCAGATACATAAAGATTGTGATGTTGTTTCTGTGCAGGGCTGCCCCCACGGACTTCACGATTCTCGTGAAAACTCGTGGGGAAGTTGACAGGCCGAACGGGAGAGCTGTAAATTCGTACGTTATTCCCTTGTATTGAAAACGTAGGAACTCCTAATGCTGTGGGTGTATGGGCACATGTAGGTAAGCGTCATTCAGATTGAGGGATGTAGCCCATGATGGAGTTGGAATCGAGTCCAGGATTGTTTGGAGAGAGTCCATTCGGAAACGCTTGGGGTGGACAAATCTGTTGAGTGGTTTCAGATTCAAGATGCGTCGTCATGTTCCTGTGTTCCCTTTGGGGGCAGGAAAAAGGTCGACAGAAAACCGGACGGTCCTCTTCCCGGTGGAACTATGCAAATTTTTGGTAAGGAGGGACTTGATTTCCGTTTCCAAGGCTAGGTTTTGGCCGGTTCAGCTGGAACCTTGGTTTGACAAATTATGGTGTCCGATAGGGGTGCTCGTAAACTCTAGAATATAACTGAACTAGATGGTTTGAAGCAACCATTGATCGGAGACTGCCTTGGACCAGGACCCTGCAAAAGCTTTTAGGTGGCCGCCCACGGGTCTGTGTATGGGGGCAGCTGAAGCTCTGGAAAGTCATCGACGCCAACCCCCGGTGAACCAGGAGGCAGGTGGCCTGTATGACTGGCTACTGGAGTGGTAGGGTTGGCCCCGGCGTTGGTTCGAAAAACAGTTTTGGATTTCAATGAACGTATTGCGCAAACTATGTGCGATGTGTCTGCTAAGTTAATATCATTCCGGCCTACAACTTGACGGTATGGTGGGACAAAACTGATGACAGTTACAGATGATATAATAGAAGATAGATTTAATCATCTTTTGAACATTTCATTGCTGTCAACTTTCGCAAGTATTGGGATATATTGAGGGATAGGCCAGGTTACAAAATGAGTGTTGGTGTTACCTAATCTGAAAACAAAAGGTTTTTTTCTAGAGAAATGAAAAGATGAGGAACCGTTTACATAATTTGTCCTAGTGTTGCCTTTTCTGTTAAGGATGTTTAGCTTTCTCTTTCTGTTGCTAGAACGTGAACACGGAACTGTAACACATAAAATTAATGCAAAATTAAAGAGTTTGGACGATATTTTCCAGTCATTTCCCACTCATTCTGCACCAGCAGAACAGCAGATATACAAAGTGTGCCCCCTAAAAAGCAACATTCAGGAAACACAATATTTAAAACTGTTCAATTTTTTTTCTTCAATGAAAATATATATTGCATTAAAGCCTGACTATTTCTCAACTCACTCCCGTTACCCAATTCCATTTGGGTTCCTAGGTCCAGAAATACAACAGTTATGTGAAAGGGTGTAAATTTTACTTGGGCCACTCTCACATAGACATGCTGAATCTGGGTTAAGCAATTAGGAATTCGAATAGGCATTGAAGTTGGTGCCATCGTAGGTGAGAGTGGCCCAAGTGAAAATGTACATTCACCCTTTTACTTTAATCGGTTGTATTTTTGGATCTAGAGACCCAAATGGAATGGGGTAAAAGGAGTGGATTGAGAAATAGTCAGGCTTTAATGTAATAATTTCATTGAAGAAGAAAAACGATTAAACAGTTTTAACCCTCCTGCTGTCTGAACAGTCACGTGCCTACACTTGCCTGCTTCAGTCAAAATCAATCAGTTGACTGTTTTCAACAGTTAAAGAGCTCACAGCCTACATAAAGCAGGATTGACTGGCTGTGACTGCTTTGACTGTAGGTAATTGATTCGCTGGCTGTGCCTACTTCTTGCCGGCTTTTGTCTGTTGACTGCATTTGACTTGTCACATGCTTGCTTGAAATAAGATCTGACGGTTGGTCTGACTAGCCTGTGTAAAAGGCATGGCAGAGGAGGAGGATTGATTTCTTGACTGTCTGTGACAAACAGCAGGAGGGTTAGTTATTTGTTTTGTGAATGTTGCACTTTTTGGCACACTCTGTACAATATTTTTATATTCAAAGAAACTTTGGCAAAAGGGATATCCTATAGGACTGGTTGTTTGGTACATTGATAGTTGTTTGGTACATTGATAGTACACATAATAATATAATGTAAGAAAGAACTATGCAAAAGGCCCTGGTTCGAAAAGATTTTGCAGGGCGATCAGCTGGTGGTTGGTAAGGCTAAGGCTTACAAGCTTTCAGCTGGTCTGGACCGGACTTCGATGTTGACTGCAGAGATTACTCTTGTCCGTTGCCTCGATGCATTTTGCTTCGGCTTCCAAAGCCTCTTGGAATTTGCCGGCGAAAAGGTCTGGTCCCATGAGAGGGAGAGAGTCTAGTCGTTTCTTGGCTCCTCCCGATGGGAGGAAAAAAGCGTCTAGAATGTTGCCTCGACGGTAGGAAGTTGTCAAAGTCAAGATGCGTGTGAATTGTTCCAGGGATAGACGAAGGGAGTCGTCTAAGCACCAAAAGGCTGCAGAGAGCATATCGACAGGAATTGTGGTTTCGCTCGCAGCCCCTGACAAGATATTCAGACAGTAGGGGCATGAAGGACGTAGCTCGCATTCCAAATCTGGACTTCCGTCTGCGGCCAACTTATCTTTGGCAGAGTCTGGAACTTGTGGCACTGTCAAGTAGCCTTCGAAGAGCTGGGAAAGGCGAAGCACGTCCCCCCGGTTCATCCGGAACAGGATCTGGTTCCAGAGTAGTCGATTCTGGCAAGCCCAAAACGTGGATCATATCGCATTGGACAAGCCGAAATTGAGTTCAGTTGGGAGAGGTGTTGAGTATTCATGACAACTTCACCCTCGTCATCGGAACCATGGTCTGATCGAGAAGAATGAAGTGAACCCGTTGCCGACGACCCAGCATGTACGTACCTCAGTGTCCTTGCGTTGACGATGATTCTCAGGACTGGGTACCGGATCCCCATTGGAGTCGGAAAAATGAGCAGATGGGTGAATGGAAATGGCCGCTGACATGGCCGAGACAGAGGCTGAAATGGCTGAAAATCGGCTCTGGATACTGATCCCGAATGTTTACAGCATTTGGCCCGGTATTGGGATCCGTCGGAGGAAGACTCCGATTCTGACGAGTAACGGTGTCTTTTACAGCGAGACTTCCCGTTTTTGGCCTGGCGACCGCGTTGTTCTCCGAAAGAGGGTTCAGAAAATGGCAGTGGCGCGGGTACTCCCACGCCACTGTAGCGTACTGACTGTAGCCCGGTCCCCGGCCTATGGGGTCACCATCACCCGTTTCTGAGCGACGGGGTGAAATCTGCAGGCGGTGGGGGGTGCCTCCAGCAGATTCACATTTGAGGTTAGGTCCAGGGGAGGGGGTGCCTCCCGACCTTGTGCATCTAAAGGGGCCGGTGGTCCCGTGGAAATTCCCTCCATGGGGCCCGTCAGGCCCTTAGCCGATCTCCTTTTGACGGATCTTTCAATTACAATTAACGTAAAAAATTGGACGAAAATACGTACTTACGGAAATCAAATATCAGTCAAATGGAGATACTTCAAAAAATTCTAAGAAATACACTCAAGCGGACGTACGATGGTGAAGAAAACCCAAGATTTTTTTCCGCGGGTGAAAAAAAAGATCTTTCACCATCTGACGCCAAGAGAAAAGAAGAAGCTAAGATGGCAGTTGGGCCGCGGGGCAGGGTGGGTAGCCAATTGTGTGAAATCTTAGCAGATGTATTGCGCCCACTAGGGAAATATGCACAGGTAGTGGCTCTACGGTTAGATGAGCGCTGTAGACTTTAATTTGTTATGTTCCTGCTACCGCATGGAAGACGCAAAATCCAATACACGTCAGTTGGTCCTGCCCCTTAATAATAATAGGTAAGAATTTATTGTTCAAGAGTTTTCGTGGGAGTGCTTTTGCGGCATGTTTTGCACGCAGGTGGTGACATCAATGGTTACCGAAGCAGTAAGGATATCGCGATATTTTCGGCATATCGAATTTCATGATATTCCAATTTTTTTAAGTGACCGATACGAAAATACAATCAAAATATCGTGAAATTTTGTGATGTAAAGTTTAACATCTGGTTTCCATTCGCTGACATTTGTCAGTCATTCTATCGAAAGGCATGATTGCTGCATTTAAACGGGTAGCTGTAATCTTTACCGAGGGTAGTCCATTTCAGTTTTTAAAAAAATACCTGCTTTCCAAAGGAGCCCTCACAAGCATCTGTGATCCAGTGGTTTTTGCTTTGTGCAACATGAATAGTGTTGGCAGTGTCTACAACCAGATGTTAATATCTTACCATGATGCACTTGAAAGCAGGATTTTGAATTGCAAGTCCCTTGCAATATTGCAGATTCATGTATTTTGTAATAACAATTTTGGTGAAAGGCAAAACCTAATATTGATTTACATCACCCAACGCAAAAATTCCATCTTATGAATAGTTAAATGCGATACCCACTGCTATAAACATCAAATTCAAACCAGCCAACCGATCCCGCAAGCTCGGTGGTCGAGTGGTAAGACGTCTGCTCTAGAAAGCAGGAGGTCGTGGGTTGGAGTCCCACCCGAGTGATTTTTTTCCAACTTTCACTCACTCGGGAGGTTAAACACTGAGTTAACAGTGCTTATACGTCTGTGAAGGGCACCACCTTATATTGATTTACATCACCCCAACGCAGAAATTCCATCTTATGAATTTAAATTTTGCTTTTCAGATCTTTGAAGAGAGATTTCCCAGTGATGTGCGGATACCCATACCAAACAGCGAGCTGCACAAGGTGGATGGTTGCCTGACGTGTCGATGTATCCTAGTGCAGAAGCCTCTTTAGGTATTGGCCCACTAATGACCTGCGGCCACATCCGAATACCATGACATAACTGTGGACAAACACAAACACAAAGTCTAGATTGATTGTTCATTGTATTCCTTACAAAACTTCCTAACAATGAGGGAGGGTTTATGTCTTTTGTTTTTCTTATTACCTTCGTCTTGGTGCAGCCATGTTGGTCTGGTTCTTAAGAACAAGATATTTCCTCAAATCAAGATTTTTAACTGTATTTTTCTAGCATTTACTGTCAAACAGCACTTCTTGAATTGTGTGATTTGGCAACATTTAGCAAAGTTTCTTGGTCAGAAAGAAATCGGTCAGGAAGCAGTCATAAGCAACGTTCATCACCCAACATTATGGCTGATAACCTATTTTGGCTACAGTAGAAAAAGTCTTTGGTGAGCAACTCCATGACATTGTCATGACATGGGCTTGTAACCAAAACAGGTCATAATTGAAATCACAAGTCAGACAAGTTACTGCAGATGTAGAATGACAGAGGAGTGTCTCTTTCACAGCTAATTTTGAGTAGCCAATGACTTGACTTGACTGGATGGCTCCAAATTGACTCAAGTTGAATAACAAACACCATGGAACTGAAGTACATGTACCATGGAACTTACATAGGCCAAACAAAATAATACCTTTGGTTCGGGTCATCCGACCGACCCTTTTTTAAAGCGGTAAAAGTCCGACCCCCTAAATTTTATTGGTTATTTGGGGAACAAATATTACGATACCGACTTCCTATCAAAATTGGTCAAAATTGCCGAACGAATGTGAACATTTTCCAAAAACAAGGAATTTTCTTCCAGTGAAATCTTAAAATGACATTCAGGGAATTCTTTGTGAAAAACCATGAGGAAGTTGACGACGATTTTTCAATTGATATCGCCGCAAGAGGCCAACCTGACGAAGAATGGAGAAGCGCAGAGAACATTGACATAACAGTGGTTGAACCATGTTCCTTGCTCTATGGTTGAACTTACGAACTTCTTACGATAAAACATGTCTCGAAAATCATCCCAAAACACTTTGATTGGGGACCACTTAAACAAGTATTGTTCCTCACATGTATTGGCTCCCCCCAAAAAAATGAAGATAAAATAAAATGTCATACCGATGGACCGACCCAATTTTTCTCTTACCAAAGGTATTTTTTTGTTTGGCCATACAAGTACATGTATGTACACAAAATTATACACAAGTTCATAATGTGTCGCAGAGTTGCATTCTATTCCTCAAACAATATTGATAATGGCGTTCCTTTTTCATTGAACATCTGTCAGTTGTGGCTTGGCTTGTGATAAGCATTGTGGTTTTACTCTTGATTTAACTTTTGATTGACTGAAATACAATTTTGTTTTTTAACATGATCTGCCCAAGGAGTTTTTGTTTGTAAAGCTTAATTCATTGTCACTACAAGACAAGTAAAACGTTTTCATTTTTTGTGCAAGATTGAAAGTGGTTGAGGAATGATATATAAGTAACGAGGCTTCACTTTGCCCTCTTCTCGGGGTATTCAGCTTTCTGCTTCTCGGGTAGGAGGCTTCACTGCCTGGCCTGCTTTGCAGGGAAGCAGCTTCACTGTTCGCGTTCACGGGCTAACACCCACTTTTTGGGCAAATGGCTTTTATGCGGGTGAATGCCCGCTTTGGGCGATCAAATTGTGAATGATCAACTCGTGAAAATAACTCATGAACCCACACACACTAAGCGGGCAATCAAGATCTTTAATATGTCAAATTATCATAAAGATATTGTACAAATTGGACCCCCTGAATTTGAGCTTAAAATTTCGTTAAACAATGTAATAAAATATTGTACTCATTTTGAGACAAGGTAACAGATACTTTGGATGTGATCCAGGCAAATGGCTGCATAAAAAGAGGCCAATGTGTGTCAAGTCCAAAAATCATTCCCACCATCGAAAGCACTGGTCACATATTGGACAGTAACCAGCACTGGCCTCTTACATGACATACTAAATTAAGCTGTATGTTCTGTTCATTAACAGAAATAAGTCTAGTTCAATTGCCTTAGATGCTCTCATTAATACAGATTGAAATCAAATAATGATCCACTATTAAACTACAGTCACCATCTAATAAGGAATTGTGTTCAGACCGAATTCTGTTTTTATTTTTGTTTAAGAAAACGGAGGGGGGGGGTGTTGTCTGTTTTTCTTTGGTTTGGGGATGTGTGTTTTTGTTGTAGTTTTAAAGGTCTGTTATGTCTACTTGTACTGAGTATATAACAGTATGGAATAAGCTTGAACTTGATGGTATTGCAATTTTCAACCTCCAGATATTGTGCATTTATGCAAATTTGTTTTGTATACTGTCAAAATAAACCAAGACCTGTAATGTCAGAAGAACATTGTGTATTAAAGGCTTGTTATGCATTATAATGACAAAAATGAGTAGCTGATATGTTTATGTTTTCTGCTTATACTAGAGCTATAAAGGGCCAACTTGCCGTATGCATTGAAGCCTGCTGCCTGCATCCATGTTTGTGCATAAACTTATTGGGAGCTCAAAAATGTATTCGGCTATTTGTAATGTGTTTGCTACGATGAATGATGTACAATGTAAAAGTGAAGTTCAAAATCCAAAACAAAAATGCACAATAAATCAGTGACAGTAAATAAGCAGTTCATCTTGCAATAAGCGCTATTACTTTGGTTCATACTGTTGTTGCATTTAGAGCTCAACATGCCAAATTCCATTCCATCTTATTTCACTGTATTCAGCAAGCACACGCATGATACTGAAAGTATGTTTAATGAGGGAATGAAGAGTTGCCCATCTATGTACATTTGTAGCTCTGCGTCTACTTTTGGTGTATCCATCCAGTGGTGATACTTTGATTAACATACAACACTAAATAGTCAAATTATTTCCAACAACTTAGAGGAAGAGAAATATAACCATTGCTCACTTAGCATAGTGTTGAATACATATACATGTATATTGTTTTCCTAGTCTATATGTGTTTATTTTGGGGGGGAAAGGTAGAATTATGATTGCATTTATAAATCGTGGGTTTTGCCCATTGTCAAAATGTGTGAATGGAATAAAATCTTTATCCACAGAAAACAAATACCTGATGGGGTATGGCTTAGGTATTTCAAGCTGGTCTCGTAGATATTACAATCGTAGGTTACTTTTGTGAGTTTTGTCTTTCTTTTTTATTTGAAGCAACAAAAGTGCTCAAAATCTACAGTGCCCTCTTCAAATTTTAGCTATTAATGTGGAGAAAACTTGAGAAAACATTTGCACATTTTTTTTATCTCGTAACTGGATTCCAGTCCATTGCTATCACACGTTCACTGCCATTTCAGGCAGAATAATTTCACGGGGTATTTGGTACCAGTCTTTTCTTCACTTGAAGCAAGGATTTTTGTTCTTTTTCCCCCATTTAATTGCACAGGAATGATTCCGGGTAATTACTAATGTTACTACGTGCCTTTAAAGTGCCACACGTGGTAAAGTGCCAGTCACAGAAAAGATGATTTCAGATGACCACAAACTAGTACCAGAGTTTTTTTATTCCTAAAGAAAAACTATTATTTTAATCTGTTGCAAACTCATGCACATGTATTCACGATTGGTTTTATACAATAATCTTGATATATATACATGTACATGCACATGTACTGACTGTATTAGAACATGCACTGATCACTTTGCAAGAGGTGAAGCCGCATTGTATGGCCTTTTTAAGGTCCCCAAATATGGCTGCCGATGTACGTGCAACTAAAACCTTGGAGACTGTCAGCCCGAGACAACATATAACAGGAGTTAACAGGATTTTAGGCTTACATTTGTATATTTTTGATCATCCCAAAAACGGCGCCTCAATGACCTTGGCCCAGTGGTGTATTTAGGTTTTGGTTGGGGGGGGGGGGGAGGTTGCCACAATGGGTAATTTGGAGGCGCTGTTCAAAGCGGATGATTTTGAATACAGGCACAGAATATCACATACAGTACTGTAATTATCTTAATCCTCATAACGTATGTAAAATGTATTTAGCAACAAACAGAAAACTTATTCAAGTGTTTCCGAGGTGGAACAATAACCTGTCTTCGTATTTTTATTATTAACTTTCTTGTGAATGTAACCAATTTTATATGTATTAAAAGTAATACTTGGTGGCTGGGCTTGGCAGACGTAATGGCCCCATTGCATCAACTCAATTATTTTCCGTGCAATTTGAAAGGTGCTCTGTCAGCCATGTTGCTTACCTTGTACATAGAGTCATTGACTTAATACTCTTTTAATAGCTACAGTTTACTTATAAGAAAAATTAAGAAATAATGTAATTGAATTTGTATTGAGATTGGTACCAATGTTCTAAAGATCACTATCATGTAGAATTATACATGTAAATGTATTGGCTTTGTAACTTGCTATAAGTCTTTAGTGATTACCATAGTTGTGTTGAGTAGCAAAATACAGGACACTTCAGAATAACATTTGGTATACACTCATTACTGTTCCGGTAGGATATGTTTTTCTACTTTTCAGTAGAGGGTATTATTAAAAGGAAAATATAAGAAATTACGTTTCATAGTTTTTAGGCTTAGCTAATTTGTTTCAAACAAGTTTTTAGCCAGAAAGATATGCACGTCTATGAATGGTTGGCCATTTTTGGGCCAGTACATGTAAACTGCAATCTTTCCTGACTTCAGAAGTTTGTACTGAGAATGCAGTAGTCTCAAATGCCCTAGCTAGTAGTTCATGTACGTACAATGATTATGTGTTACATTGCTGAGTAGTACTCAAATAAAGATTGCTTAACTTTTCAAATGCACAGCCGAAGGAAAATTACACAGAGTTTGTACCCTTTGCTTTGTCCAATCTGTTCAGTCCTAAGCTGCCTTCTATATTCATGTTTTCAGTCGGTTTTGTGTCCAATGCAGATTTAGGCCAAACTGTGCAACAGACACAAAACAGACTGAAAATGTGCACACACTTGTAATGCCAGCTAAATGTGTTTCTGGTCGCTGTGTCTTGCTTCAGAGGCTGTGTTTTGTTTTGGACATTGCCAAGAAACAATTTCAAATTGCATCCATTTTTTTTTAATTTAAAGGCACATGGATCATTTGCACTTATCCCAAAAGTAACCTACCGAATTATCAAAAAGCTTACTGGATTAAAGATTGTACAGGTACCATCGCCCCACCAAATATCTGGCTTGCTGTCATTTTAAGAAATCAACAAATGTAGAGGATTTCCTACAATCAGACAATTTACTGATTTTTGGAAATAAAAAAATGCTATTGACGAAATTGTGATTCGTGACCTTAAGGTTGTACATAGTTTTACACTGTTTTCTCAAAAAGTAGAATATCCACCGAGCTGAAACGTCAACAGGTAATAGGTTTTTAAAGTCTTAGAACATTCTTTGAACATCGGATTTTGAGTGGTGTTATTATTGGAAATGAACAAAATGCGTGCCTTCAAACATTTTTTTTTTTAGATAGTTGAATTAAACTTTGCCTGATTCATAGGGCCCGTCCAAGCCTCCATACTTTTTGTATGTAGAAAAAAATGTGCCTTACTGCGTAACTTGCAAGGCAAGAAACCAGAAACTTATTTTAGTGGCCCAAAAAATCTGGCAAATAGCTGACAGCAATTCAAACTAAGAAAAAGGGGTTTGGTGTTTGTTTTTGAGACAAACGCAGGGTGATGGGGCGCGATACTATTAAATTTAACATTGTCCAGCTCAGTTGTATTATGTTTATGCAAAAACAGGAAAAGTGTGAAATTCAATATTTTGTTTTTTTAACAAATTATTATTTCATTATAAATACCGCCAAAAAAAAAAGTCCACAATCATTGGAGGGGTCATAATTTTGAATCTGACCGTATCATTTATACATGTATAGACCTTTGGGGAATTTAGCTACAATGTTAGCTACATTTTGATACTCCCTTTAGCCCCTATGGACTGCACAGTGCCCGAACACAGTGCTGGTAACTGGAATAGCTGGCGTGCTCCCATGCATACAAGCACTGTGCGATCGATATACCCAGCCGTACGTTTCAGGCAGTGTAACCTTGTGTCATGCAGCAATTTCCGATTGCATACGTTTTCAATGTGCAACTTTTCAAACTGGATCATTTTTCATAAACCGTTGTCACTGTTGGACGATTTACAGTCTTAGGTAGCAAACGGGGTATCAAAATGTAGCTAACAACATTCCCCAAAGGTCTATATAAATGACGTTATCATATGATGATCAGATTCAAAATTATTACCCCTCCGATGATCGTAGGCTTTCTTTTCATTTCCAGTGTTTATATTTGAGTGGTCGGGCACAACCCGACCACTCTGTGTTATTGTTCTGATAAATCTTTTTCTTTTTTTTCCGGACAATACTTCTTCGCGGCTTTTCTCCTAAATGGTTCATGATATGAACTTGTAACTTTCAATATATATCGACCCTCATTCCTAGTGGTGCATATTACTCTGACGTCATGATGACGTCATCAGGTGTCAAATTACAAGCGATTTTAGCTGAAAAAGTGACCAATTACTTTCACCTATAACTCTTGCACAAAATAATCAATAGCGTTTGTATTCTGTAATCAGATAGACCATGAATTGATAAACATTTTTTGTCGTGTACGTGAACTCGTTTGACCTTTAATTCCGGGTCTACCGGAAGGTCAAAGTTAGGTGAATTCAAAATGAAGACTTTAGCCTGAAATAAAAACAAAGCAGACTTTCTTCCGAACCGTTTACGGTATGATCACAAAACCTTGTGTGAACTTGTACCATGTTACGAAGATGTTACAAATTGTGTTGCGTCATCATGACGTCATCAGGTATCAAGTTATAAGCGAATTAAGGGCAAATTTTGACAAAATAGTTTGCGTTATATCTTTTGAACTAAATACAGTATCGTGTTAGTTTTTTTGTAAGGTTGTACACTATGCCGTGAGAAACATTTTGTGTTCCCGGACACAAAACCGCTTGACCTTTACTTCCGGTGTTACCGGAAGTGCAATAAAAACTGAATATAACTCAAAAGCGGAAGCTTTTTACTACTGACATATATTATGAAAGTGTTTAGTGAGGAATGCCACACACAAAAAACAGTGTGATGACATCATCATCCGAAAGGGCGCCCCCTAGCGGCACATAAAATAGTGTTTCCTTTCTTTAATTTGAAAACCATCAGTAAAAATTTCACCAAATCGCCCCTTGATATTCTTTGATTAACCACAGATAATTTGGCAAGGTTTCAAATTCATGACGTCATCAGACCGGAAGTTACTTTTATGAGAATTTCGAAACGATCATATTTTAAATTTAATTCCATCATTTGATCCATGTTGTACATGCATATCTTTGTAGCCCAAATAACGATATCCATTACAATGTTCACCTTTTGCTTCCAAATACTGTGACGTCATCAAACCGGAAGTTAGGTGTTATGAATACATACACTTATATTTTCCAGATTTTCACGCGTTATTTAACTTCACAATGAATATTTTATCCACAAATCAGTATCACTTCCCGTCTTTGAATAATGACGTCATCAAGCAAGAAATAACTTGTATGTGTACATGGAATGTTTACTGAAATTTATCCCACCTTTAAAGATGCAATTTAATTGATTGTACTGGAAAGGATTTAATTTCGTGATCTTTTGTTCGTACATAAACATATTCATAAGTTATCTCAGCAGTGTTTAATGAAATAATTGCCTGCCCGACCACTCTGCGTTTGTAACTCAACAAACGCGAACATCTAGTCTTTCTTTCTTTCTTTCTTTCTTTCTTTCTTTCTGGACAATACGTCTCCGTGGGTTTTCTCCTAAACGGTTTATGATATGAACTTGTAACTTTCAATATATATCGACCCTCATCCTAAGTGGTGCATATTACTGTGACGTCATGACAACTTCATCAGGTGTCAAATTACAGGCGATTTTAGAGGGAATAGTGGCCAAATACTTTCACCTATAACTCTTAAACAAAATGATCATTTATGTTCCAACTTTGTAGTCACATAGACCATAGTTGATAAACATTTTTTGTTGTGTACGTGAACTCGCTTGACGTTAACTTCCGGGGCTACCGGAAGGTCAAAGTTACGTGATTTCAAAATGAAGACTTTAGCCTAAAATCAAAACAAAGCAAAATTTCTTGCAAACCTTCATAAAAACTAGTGTGAACTTGTACCATGTTACGAAGATGCTATAATCTTTGTAACGTCATCATGACGTCATCAGGTATCAAATTACAAGCGATTTAAGGGCAAATTTTGACAAAATAGTTTGTGCTATATCTTTTTTTCGTGAGGTTGTACACTATGCCGTGAGAAACATTTCTTGTCCCTGGACACAAAACCGCTTGCCCTTCACTTCCGGTGTTACCGGAAGTGCAAAAAAATCCGAATATAACTCAAAAGTGGAAGCATTTTACTACACACATATATATTATAAAAGTGTTAAGTGAGGAATACCAGACAAAAAAGTGTGATTACGTCATCATCCGAAAGGCCGCCCCCTAGCGGCACATAAAATAGAGATGGCTTTCTTTAATTTTAAAACCATCCGTCCTTTTGTTGACCTGGAGGATTAAGCAGATTACATACCCCTCATTGTTGGGTCTCAGATGCTGGACCTGCAATTATCAGGCGTGAACACAATAGATCACCTAGTATATAGTGGGTGGATGCCTCAGCCAGTGTCTGTGTTGCTCGGCCGGTTTGAAGAGGATTAAACTAACCGGCCGAGCTACCGGATGGCCTGTACTTTAACCGGCCGATGATGGAAGCTCGGCCTTACTACAGTCACTTAGACCACCATCTTGAATTTGGAAAATGTTTGTAAGTAAGACAAATCCAGATATGCAGTGAAGTCTCAAGTACATAATCTCAACTTTCACTCATACATTTCATTTATATCTATGGCCAATATATGGCTATTCTTAAATATCACCATTTTGGTGGCCATATTGGCAGCCATCTTGAATTTGGTTCACGGAAGCAAAACGAAAGAATGCTTGAAATGAATTTTGTAAGGGTTAAGAGCATGTATCTAATAATTAAATGTATGCATGTATCATATTATTTGGCAAATATATATCATTTTTTTCACATTTGACCGATTTTGGAGGCTATTTTCGCGGCCATCCTAGCCGCCATCTTGAATTTGAAGCATGATAACAAAAAATTGGATACCAGAAATGAAATTGCAAGGGTCAAAAATATAAGTAACAGTTTTATTGATGCTTTTATCACACTATTTGGCTAAAATATGATTTTTTTCATTTTTTCCCCCATTTTGGCGGCCATATTGGCCGCCATTTTAGCCACCATCTTTGCCACCATCATGCATTTGAAGCATGATAGAAAAAAAAGCAATACCAGAAATGAATTTGTAAGGGTAAAAACATATAAGGGTCTAAAACATATAACAATTTTATTTATGCTTTTATCACATAATTTGGCTGAGTTATGCCTTTTTTCCAGTTTTTACCATTTTTAGCAGCCATTTTGGCCGCCATCTTGGATATCTCCTTCGCATCAGATTTCTTTTCCTGTAAACATCCAAAATGTGTTTTAGGACCCTAAAATGCACCCAAAAAAATTGGTGAAAGTTAGTTCTGGGGGGGGGGGGTGCACGGGGGGTCCCCCATACATACTCCCCTGGATCAACCCCATCGCTCAATTAAGAAAAGTATCAACAATGCACATTGTGTCAAGTGTATCTTATACGCAAGACCTTTTTTGTATGGCAGTCGTTATTCGCTCCCAGAGGTATTGGAAGTTGACAAGCCGAGGGAACTAGTTTGTCAACTTCCAATACCCAGGGGAGCTAATATCGACTGTCCATCCGAAATAAACCGTGTTATATTTGTTTTACTATACCTCATACATATTCAGTTTTTTATACATGCACTCAACTTGTACAGCTCACCAAAAGACTGTAGTTGCTCAACTTCTCTACTTCGGTTCGTTTACAATATAATACAGCTACAGCTGTAAATAATTTTTCTCCAGTACGGCATCATTGAGCTCGGGAAAATTAACATTTACGCGAACCATGCAACCATGCATCTCTCTTGGGCGATGTTCGCGCATGCGTACTACACCCGTGCGACAGTTCCTCAATTGCTCTGTAAAGGGTATGTGTAGCAGACTGTCGCACGGGTAACCCATGCGACGGTCTACTACGCATGCGTATTTACCCTGTGCATGAATCCTCACGTGCACGTTTGGTAAACAGCAAGAATAACATCTGGCACGTGATGGTGAATTGACCAGTGAGAGTTCGGCTCTCGATCATGAATATGTATGAGGTATAGTAATACAAAAATAAAGAGCATGGGAAAAAAACACAAGTTTGTAAGGTTGCTGGTACATTTTGGTAAGCAGATGAAAAAGTACTGACAATCAACAACCGTTTAATGAAATTATAACTGTTGTACATAATTGTCTAATGGCCCTGAATCCTTCAAAATCCTCTTTGCCAAAGTGGAGGAATTTGGAGCATTGAGGTTACATGGCAAAAGTGCGTTACTGATTTCGTAGGATGCACTTTGTCCATACTGCTCCAGGATGTCACTGGCCGAGCCTCAACATATTGACATTCACTGCCGCAGACGGACCATATTCAAGAAATAATGGAGGAATTTTAAGGATTGAGGCTACATCCTAGAAAAAAAGGCCTAGGGAGTTAGGGTTTAATAAACAGAATTGAAACAAAGCACAACTGACAAAAATGAGCTGATATATACGCTCATCATCACCAGCAGTTGCCAATTTTAGCTTTACACATAGAGGTTGACCATACACAAATAACTAATGGTTACAAATGCACATCACTGATGTAAGTTTCTAAAGAAATCCATGCTAGAAAATGACCGAATAGAAATGTTCGAACTATTCTATCTCCGTCCTTGGTATGCTTTTTCACCAATTTCTTTGGGCTATATTCTAGAAAATTTCTTGGAGAATCCAATTTACACAACATTATTTACATGAAATGATGCTCAGGGGCATTAAACTATGGAGCTATTACACACTAAAACACGACATTTTTAAAATCTGATTATTCAAGTGCAATTAATGAACAACTTCCTTCTTTCCTGTAAAAAAGGATTTTTGTCTTGTTTGCTATGGAAAATTACATTCCAAAGAATACTGAGTAGGAACAAAAGACTAACAATCGATAACTGCCTTGCATATTATACTAGATTATTCAAGACCGCCTGTCACCCATTTCGCGGCCGACGGAGTGGCTTCTCAACCCGTCGCCCGCAAGGTGGGCAAGAAGTGACCACATGGGTTACACAGGCAAACAACTCGTGAACTTACATACACACCTTTAAACTTTTTGTGCTTATAGTATAGTGGTGATAATTGCAAAAATGCAGCCAATATCAAATTTTGAGGGAAATTGCCAAAGAAACAAAAAGTATTATCAAGTTGACTTGAACTTATGATGACTGTTCAAGACACTCTTGGTGTTTTTAAAGACCACTTGATGGTACAAACCATTGATACAACGTAAGACACAGTGGGTAAAGTGGCAAATTTAATTACAAAATAAAAATCATTTCAGTGAAATTGATCATTTTTTTTCTCCTTTCTTGAACAAGGTACAGACATCTTCAGTAAGAATCCATGCAGTAGTTCAAAAAGGGAACAGAAATATAAGAAAAGCTTTAATAAATAAAATTTTGTTTAAAAATCTGATTTAAAATACTTTCATTCTTAGGTTATTTTAACTGTTGCAGACAATATTATTATTATTATTAGGCAGTATTATTTCTTTTTTAATACTCAAATAAAATAGAACTTTTGAACTTTAGAGGCTCTCTGGTGCATTTTAGAGCAAATCTGGGGAGTCTTTAAGGAAGCGTTTTCCTTAAAATTTAGAGGAGAGCTTGTGATATTTTTTGTAATTAAAGAAAAAAAATATCAAAATTTTTAACTTAAAAAAAAATCAACATTTCAAAACCTGTGTTAAAACTTCCTGATCTAGAAAGTATGGATTATATTTACAAGCAAGTTCCAAATTAAGAAATTGAGGTGAAGAAAAAAATCACTTTTGCTTCCGATTACATACCTTTCAAAATAGCGTCGGTACTCGGTAGGTTGGAAAAATTATTTCGCCAATTTTTTGGCTGCTGATTGAATCATGGAGGACTAAAAACACATGATTGAATGAAGCATATTGAACAAGGAATCATGTAGTTTTGTGCCTGTATTGTTTTCCTTTGCACCACGAAAATTATCAAGACTGACCATCAAAAGTGATTAAAACTTGCCTCACCTAATTAAAAATATATTTGAGGTGGTTGTTTCCACTATATGCTTAACATACATCACGGCCCCTGGCGCCGCCAACATTCAGTCTGGCCAGCTGTACATCGCGCCGTGCACACGCGGTGCAGTATCAGTGTGCATTACTGCACTGTGTATATGTACGGCCCATCCCACGTGGCCGAAAATTTTGCACTACTGCTTCTAAGAAGCACGCTACGATGTTTCGCCACAAGTTCGAGCTTTGCAATCTCGTCATTTTGATGAAAAATACATACACAGAAAATAAAGATCACGTTCTGTGAATTAATATGCAGAAATTCTCTTTCTCCATCGTCATCATGTATGCACGCACGAGGCAGTAGGCACTGGTTCCGGTCCTTCATCATAGCATTGATACTGTTAGCACGCGAAGGGAACCAGTGTACCATGCTGTATGCGCTAATATATAGCTGGGTGCTGGCGGTCGACGCGAAAGACCCTTCATCGTGTGCATTTTGATCACACATGCATCAGAAATACAGGATTTTTGTCAAGATTTTGCATGTCAAGATGAAATAATGGCATATGAAACGATTATGTTGTGCATTTCAATGGCTTGTATAATAATTATATTGTGCGTATCGGGGGCTGAAAAATGTGATCGGCATTTTTGTCGGCGTATCGGGCTGCACTTCCAGCGTATCGGGCCGATACGCACGTTTGTACATGGGGAGAACCCTGATCTGAACAAACAGTTGGTGTAGTACCTGGGTGGCAAACCCAAATTCTACAAAACATCAGATGTGATTTTGGAAGTAGCATACCAGGGGTTCAACAGCTTAGTTAGAGCTTCAAGCAACGTTGTCGTGTGCTGAAGCATAAAAGTGCAGGAGAATTTGTAGTGTTTGTGTGCCTGATGTTCCAGATATAAAATCCCACAACAGCCAATTTCTTTGCTTACAAGTGAACCTAGTCAGTTTCCCTTTGTAGTTGTGCTTAATGATTTGTAGTAAAAGCTGTTACATACAGGTACTACAAAGAAAAAACCTCACTTAACTCTTGAGTTGAAGGTGAAAGGTTACAGGCAACTATCTCATATCCCTGGCGATCATAGCTTTGTGTCGTGAGAACCACACTTTAAGGGTGTGATCATCACTAGCAGTGATCATCATCTCTGGGTCCCAAGGGTTGAAGGCTACTGAATTAACGACATCTCGGTGAGGTAACTTGGCTAAGAGGATGCCATAGTAACGGTCCCAGACATAGCCCTGTCGATCCTCAGCACCACTGAGTAGAAGATGAAATGAAAATGAATTAAGACATTTCAATCTAAACATTAAGCGTAGTTGGTATTCCCACTATACAGGTACATCCATGTACCCGTGTAAATAGAATTTTGCTGTAACAAACAAAATGGGGTAGACGAAAAATTTGTCCATATAAGTCATCATTCATTAAAGCCATTATCAAACACCAATGCTCTGTATAGTTGTACATGTACATAACATCTGGAAGCCAATTTGTGGTGGATGGTCACACTTCTTCATTCATCTTCTCTCTACATATTTCCTTATCCTTATGCCACTTTTGTTCCTACTTCTAATAAAGGATTGTGTATAATAAAGGGCTTGTGCACAGGGACCACACATGTAATTCAATTAATACCTTGCCACATAGAGGTCATTGACATCCAGAAAGATGAAATTGAACTCATCATTTGGGGAGAAAGCCTTGTGGCCGTGGAAGCGTTTGACCTCAGTCAAGTTGACTAAGTCATAGACTCGGATCTCAATCTCTTGGGCAATAGGAGGTGGGGTCAGAGGGTCTGAGATCATGAAGTCGCGAGGCCAGCAGCGACAGTTGACATACAGATACCTGTGAGGGGTGTGAAATGCCACAGAAAAGATACATTGGAGAAAATTAACACGAAGGAAGAGATTCATTTGTTCAGGGTTACTTAATTTCGAGTTGGCTCACCAATTTGATAAAAATCAAATGAAGGACTTGGGAACAATCATATCATTACATTTTACTCACCACAGTGACCTTGGATCTTTTTACCCCCAAACCACTCCGAATTCGACTGGCCCCAAGTCCAAGACCCTACTGAAGTTACAAACCCAAATCTCATTTCTAACTCAAGTTATCATCCAGAAACCATTTACTTTTAACTCACTACTGTGAACTCAAGTTTCCATCCGGAAACCATTTATATTTTACTCACCACGGTGACCTTGGACCTTTTGACCCCAAAACCAATCCCAACTTGCCTGTACCCAAGGGCAACCCCCTTCTGAAGTTAGAACCCCAAATGGCATTTCTAACGCAAGTTATCATCCGGAAACCATTTACTTTTAACTCACCACGGTGACCTTGACCTTTGACCTTTCGACCCCCAAACCAACCCTGACTTGCCTGTTCCCAAGGGCAACCCCCTACTGAAGTTGAAACCCAAATCACATTTCTAACTCAAGTTATCATCCGAAAACCATTTACTTTTAACACACCACGGTGACCTTTGACCTTTAACCTTTTGACCCCCAAACCAATCCAACTTCCCTACTCCCGAGGGGAACCCCCTTCTGAAGTTACAATCCCAAACAACGTTTTTAATTCAAGTCATCATCCGGAAACTGAGCTGCCCGGACGGACTGACGGCTTTTTTTGGTAATAGCTGGCATCCATGCTAGATCAATTCTTTGAACCATAACAAACAAGATGTGGGTGGATGCCCCTAACTATACCTAATTTGCATAAATCATTAATACCTGCAGTGTAATATAGTTTTCCCCATATTTGGGTATATGTATTTTTTTAATTATTTGAAAATTTTATTTTGGTGATTCTCCTTACACATCCCTACTTCAGTAATATTTTCTAAAGCATACAAGTGACTGAATAAATATGAGGACATACCGTAGTAACAATCCAAAATGGCTACTGTTACACCCAAAATGTGCGCCCATTTACCTTGTTTTCAGATATCTCCAAGTAGTCTTGCCAAACCTCGGTATTAAATTCACCAAGTTGCTTACTGGCACAGTTACCCTATTAAAACTTTATGGAAAATCATGTGAACAATGATAACATTGTGATATTTAGCCCAGCAAACAAAAATAGTGACAAACAAGGTGTCTGTTAATTGGCCTTATTAGTGAAGGGTTGCCTAACGTGTGAGACTTGAAAACATTCAAGGAAATTCCCAGAATGATTGGAAAGAAAATTGAATGGAAAGAAAACATTTTGAACTTATTCAAGTCTCCCACGTTAGGCGACCCTTTACCTAATTTAAGCCCAGTTTACAGAGAGACAGCTCGTTTTCCCTGGTTATTTTTGCTGAGCTAAATATCACAATGTTATCATTGTTCACATGATTCCATAAAGTTTTACTGTGCCAGTAGGCAACTTGGTAAATTTGAAGTTCATCAATACTGAGGTTTGGCAAGACTACCGGTACTTGATGATATCTGGAGACAAGGTGCACAATATTTGGGTATAATAGTAACCATTTTGGATCGTTACTATGTCCTCATATTTATTCAGTCACTTAAATGTTTAAGAAAATGCTTTTTACGTAATAGTGGACCAGCCAATGTGGAATCTTACACTTTTGACGGCATATTTTGGTAATAGCTGGCATCCATACTAGATCAATTACTTGAATCATAACAAATAAGATGTGGGTCGTTAGTTTTGACCCTAAATATGCATAATTTGCATAAATTGTTAATCCCTGCGGTGTAATATATTTATTCCCATATTTGGGAATATTCTTTATTTTTTATTTTCAAAAAGTTTATTTTAGTAATTCTACTAACACACCCTTACTTAAATAACATTTTCTTAAGAATATAAGTGACTGAATAATAATGAGGACATAGCAACAATCCAAAATGGCTACTATTATACCCCCAAATTGCCCGCACTTACCTTGTCTCCAGATATCATCAAGTAGTCGTGCCAAACCTCAGTACTGATGAACTTCAAATTCATCAGGTTGCATACTGGCACAGTTGCCCTATTAAAACCTTATGGAAAAGCATGTGAACAATGATAACATTGTGATATTTGGCTCAGCAAACAAAAACGGGGAAAACGAGCTGGCTGTCCGTAAGGTCCAAAAAAAAATGTCTCTGGTTTCTGGTATGCGCGCGTGTCGCCGTAGCCATGCGCGTCGGCAAAATGAAAGAGGTTTTTTTTCAATACAAGATGGTGTTTCAAAACCGCCAAACTCACTGGTTTGACTGGAATTCTGCTGCTGCACAATTTTAACGTGTTTTTAGATGGGGTTATGATCGAGAATAAGATTTATGTAGCCTCTCTGGACTCCCATATATTTGCACTAAGTTTAGTCGGGCACCATTTGCAGTCATCAGCCGACATTTGAAGCCAAAAAAAAAAAAAAAAACAGGTAAAAAAAAAAAAAAGCCGCGTCGCCGCACCACTTTTGGGGCAAGCTCCATACCAGAAACCGGAGACTTTTTTTTTTTGGCCTAAACTAGGCTTAAATAAGGCGAAGGGTCGCCTAACGTGGGAGACTTGAATAAGTTCAAGGAAATCCACCCCCCCCCCAAAAAAAAAAAAAAAATTGCTTGCAATAATTATGTCAATGCTAAAATGTTTTCTTTCCATTAATTTTCTTTCAAATTTCTTTCAAATACTTTGGGAATTTCCTTGGACTTTTTCAAGTCACCCACATTAGGCAACCCTTCACTAATTAGGCCAATTAACAGACACCTCATTTTCCCCGTTTCTGTTTGCTGGGCTAAATATCACAACGTTATCATTGTTCACATGATTTTCCATAAGGTTTTAATAGGGTAACTGTACCAGTAAGCAACTTGGTGAATTTGAAGCTCATCAATACTGAGGTCTGGCAATACTACATGTACTTGAAGATATCTGGAGACAAAGTGAAATGCGGGCAGTTTGGGGGTATAATGGGAGCCATTTTGGATCGCTGCTATGTCCTCATTATTATTCAGTCACTTATATGCTTTAGAAAATGTTATTGAGAGGAGGATGTGTAAGTAGAATCACAAAAATATAATTTTCAAAAAAGCAAGAAAGAAAGAATGTACCCAAAGGTGGGAATAAATATATTACACGGCAGGGATTATTAATTTATGCATATTTAGGGTCAAAATTAACGATGACATCCACCCATATCGTGGGCCAAGTTCGCGCAAGGACTATAGTTGACCAATGGTTAACTAACGTTTGCCCGAACTCTGTCTAGTCAACGGTGGTTGACTACGCTAGTCGACTATTTGGAACCAGCCTACTGGGGCTGGTTGCTTCGCTGGCAACCAATAGCCGCGCGCATTCATAACGCAAGCAGAGAGCCAGGATCCAGAAGTTTTGCGATGACATTTTGACCAGCGTTTGACTAGAGACGTTCGCACGTTGCTATCAGAGCGCAGGCGTAAGGTACGTCACAAATCAACCACTAGTCGACTAATGGTCCTAACCCCGAACTTGGCCCAGATTGTTATGGTTCAAAGAATGGATCTAGCATGGATGCCAGCTATTACCCAAAAATGCTGTGAAATTATTTTCTGGAGAACTTTTCCACATTTGGCTGGCCTACTATAAGGGTGTGTAATTAGAATCACCAAAATAAACTTTTCAAAAAAAAATTTAAAAATAAAGAATATACCAAAATATGGGAATAAATATATGACACAACAGGGATTAACACTTTATGCACATTAGGTATATTTGGGTCAAAATTCAGGGTGGCATCCACCTACATTTTCTTCTCGATCTTTTTCATTTGATATATCATTCAGAAGTGAATAACATTTGCATTGTTCGAAAGATGGCATTTCAAAGAATCTATTTTGGTGGGACAAAACTCAACAATACCATGAAAAGTACATCTCATACTTCATAAATTTTACATTTAATAATATTGCATTGGGAGCAAAAAAAGAAACTTTGAAAACATCTGGTAGTGAAACTTACCATAAGGCTGTGGCAATAAACGGGGGAAAATCACTAAAGGTAGTGCATGTCATTAGGCCGTTTCACACTAATGACATGCACTACAACATGTCATTTGTCCAACACAGAGATTTCAAGCAATCCCTTTCACACTAATAAACAATCCAACACGGCTCTACCCGGGTAAAATCCTACCCCAACCTTCGGGATCACAAAACTGTTTTCTGAAACTCCAACAGTTGTAATTTTCATCAAAAAAAAACTTTTTTTTTTTTAAATATGCATAGACAAGCTTACGAACAAAGGTTTAATGTGGCAGCAATGCTTCAACTTTAATACTTACAGGTGTATATTATACTTTTCTCTTATGATACATGACAGTTGCCTTCTTGCACTTCTGGAGAAGTTCATTTTTCTGTGCTCCTCGATGGCAAGGAATCACTACTGCTTGCCAGAAGATCTTGATAGTTAAAGAGTCTGATCAAACTTGAGTACTCAAACTTGATCAGAACTCTGTTGCATTTTTCCAGACGACACTCAAAATTCTTTCAATGTGGTGCGTAATGTCATATGATCCAGTGTGTGAGTAATGCTGAAATCGAAGTTACACAATGTACATCCTGCACGATTTTCTCCTTTCTGCAATGGCTGTATGAAATCCCATTTCTCCGAGTATTCTGTTTTGTACGATTGCTTCCTTTTGTCTTTTTTGGAAGTCGAAGCCATATTTACACATTCATTCCAAGCTCTAACTAGATCACAAAATTATCGTCTGCATGTGCATGATCTGCGCTACTCAAATGACGTCCATTCGTCAAGTCAGATTGGGTTTAAGTTTGTGTACGTAGGCAGGGATTTTTTTTTATAAATATTGTTTTAGATTAACTTTTGAAACTTACTGCCACATCTCACCTACATACCGTGCTAAATCCAACGTTCTGTTTGTAATAGGTTTGTTAAGTCATATAACAACATGTAACAAATGTGCGGCGTCATCATGATCCCATCCAAATGCAATTTTTCAAAGCTTATAAAAGGCAAGGTCCGATCGTGATGGAACTTGGTGGGAAGTTAAATTATATTATTACACAAAATCTGAAGTGACGTCACATGTCATCAAATCAATTTATTTAAAAAAAAATCTACTTTTTATATTTTTTTCTACTTTCAAAAATTGAAATGACATGTAATTTAAACTATGCACTTTAAACTATGCACAAACAAAGACCCCATAGCAATGTTGGTCCTATACAAGTGACGTCATAACATCATCATGAGTCATGTAACATCATCTCACAGGTTTATTTTCCAAAATCCATTATCTAGAATTACTACAAGTCTGATTGGGTTGAAACTTTGTACAGAGAAGGGACTTGTTATATAATACATGTATGTGAACATTTCGGTGACATGATGACTTCATCATGTGATTTTTGATAAATTTTTGAAATTCTGAAACTTATTGCCAAATCTCACGAACAATTCTTTTTGTAATTGATTCGGTACATCATACATTTAGACGTATGCACAAATATGTGACCAAAGTGCATGTGACGTCATCATGACATCCTCCAAAGTGCAATTTTTAAACACATACATTGTGTAAGGGAAAATTCCATATCTGCTTTAACGATGATACTACTTACTAGTATGCAAATTCTGAATGACGTCAGGATGACGTCATCAATTAATTTTTAACTTTCTTTTTCTAAAAGCACAATTTGATATTCAATGCAATCATATGAACCTAACTCACCTTGACTGCACCATGTCTCGTGAGTAATGACAACTTTAAATGTATGACTGCACGTGAAAGCAATAACAAAATTGTCATGCTTTGAAAATCAGGAAAAGCCCTCTGTTACAAAGTATGATGCATCACATACACATGTACATGTAACAGACAAAAGAGCTTTATTTATTATTATTATTAATATTGTTGTTAAATTAATTTGGCCCTACAGTAACTCCGGCTATGTCGGCACTCTCGGGACCCGAGAATTTGTGACGACTTATGCGAATGCCGACATCTGCTATAAGTCGTCATTTTGCCAACTTACATAAATTGAATCATGGAGTAAAAAATAAATTGAATGGTTTATGCACATCTGTATCTGGATCAAAACTGCAAATAATCTCCCATTATGAGATCACATAGGCTTCGATTTACCCTGGTTTATTTCTACATTCCACCAAATTTATCCTCAATGTTTATCCTCATATACAGGCTGGGGTATTGATCACAAAAAGTCATAACCGTATGAAGCAAGGCCGGCCGGCCAGCCGGCCAGCAGAATGCTTGCATACCGTACATGTACATGTGTGTGTACATGTATACGAAATAATGCGTGCGTGGTATACCGGTACTGGTAAAGTTCGTTCAAAGAGGGGACCCCCAAAATGTACAGAGCGCATGCGTGGAGGACTAGAGGGGGTCCTGGTATTAAAGGGAATATACATCATTTGCTTTTGCTGTAATTTTCAGAAATGGATGGAATTGGGGGGTTGGAAATATTTAGGAAATATAGTTACACTGACTTTTTTTGAGATTTTGGGTTCGAAAATGCTATAAAACTAAGAAAAATGATCATTTTCCTGTAGTCTGGTTCCCTGACTCCAAATAAGAAGAAACAGAGCAGTTTACATACATTGGGAAATTGTAAGGTCAGGGAACCAGTCTAGCTGGCTCGTACCCGTTCATAGGTTTGTAATCGATTGCAAACATGTGCGATGGTCAATTGGGGCCAGTATTTGAAAAAAAAAGAAGTTTTTTCCAACGCTGATCGCTGGAAATCGATACAAAAATATCACTTTTCTTGAAAATGACAGTATACCAGGTGCCATGATTTTACAGGATGCTTTACACTGTCATTCACTAACAGTCCAGCAAGGTATTTCAAAATGATTTGGTAGTTTTATTTTTTGATGTTTGCAAATGTTGTATTTTCCCTTTAATGTGCTCACAGTATCGGAGAAACCCCTTTTTGATCGCACACGTGCACGTGTGACGGTGATGGGTTTTTTTTGGGATGCCGACTGTTTCGAGGAAATGGGCCCAACAGTGACACGCCGACTTGGGCAAAATGACGACTTACAAAGGCCAACTTAGAAATTAAAATTTCAATGGACCTGCATTAGAGACGATCGGGACTTTCGTCAGTTGGCCGACTTAAGCGATATGACGAGTTATACGATGTCGACTTGGCCGGAGTTCCCTGTATTTACCTACCAAAATAAACCACATATTTGCAACAGGGCACAACTATTTTCATGAACTGTCAGTGAAACCACAGCTGCATAGATCAGAGGGGTATTCTCTTTATGTACCTATGATCAGGAGACAGTGCCATCCCTATGGCATGTCCATTCAGCTCAATCACATGATCCACCTTGTCAAACTCCAAGCCCCCAGGTTGGTCCTGCTCCTCCCCCTGCTCTTCCTCTCTCTCCCTGGGTTCCTCACTAGAGGGCTGCTTGCTGGCCCCCAGAGGACCCCTCAGGGTGTTAGCCATGGTGGAGTCAATCCGTTTGATGCCTATCTGGTGAGGGGTGTAGGCCTGGCTGCCACGTGTGAAGATCAGGTGTTGGTGTTCCACCTTGGCTGGGACTTTACGCCTGCGGACTTTGATGCGGTGGTGGTGGTGGTGGGTGAAGTCCTTGGTTTGAGAATCAGACAGGCTACTGCTTGACAAAGGATCCTCACTATACTGATGCTTTGGCTGTTGTAGCTCCAGTGGGAGTTTGTCTCTTTGCTGTTGTGTGTTGTGAAACTGCGAGAGTTCCGGGTCACTGAAGCCCCTGCTGCGGTCCGGGTAGTGGATTGAAGGCTCATCGTCTAAGCTCTCCGTGCTGCCAAATGTAAAGTGCTTACCCCAGGCCCGGATGATGTCACTTGCACTGCTACTGTCAGCGGCAAAGGTGAAGGAGGAAGACAAAGGGTCCCAGTCGGGGCTGGAAAGGATAGCATCACTGGAGCTACAGCGTGATGAGCTGACAGCACCAAAGTGGCTGTCCCTCAGATCTAGTGGCTGTAGAGAACCACATGAACTGGCTTCTGCTGAACGGAATAATACGTTCAGATTGTGAGGAATTGGGTTGATTGTCATTTACCTAAAAAAAATAATTTATAACCTTTTAGTGACCACAGCCGTCAAATGTGGCCAGAACTGAAATGGCCGTCACAGCACCAAGATTGAAGGTTTCCAAAATCAGGTGTAAAGCTTCTAAATATTTTATCAGTTCATATATGTTGTTTTGTGAACATTTCGAATATTTAAAAGTTAAAGAATTGTCTACAGTTTAGCATTCAGCATTATACATAGAGGAAAAGAATGGATAAATAGTCTAGTCTTCTTTCCTCGATCATTATGAATTAACACTGAACTACATATTTTGTTGTTTCCATTACAGCATTCCATTTGGTATGACTTCAGTTTCACTAAATAATCAATAAAAGCAGCCTGAGGGGTCCTCTCAAACCCAAAATATTCAGCCCCTACTGTAAATGCATAACACAGCCTATAATGTCAAAAATCAGTTCAATGTTAAGGCATGTACAAACATGTGCAATTACATTTTCCCGGAAACGTACCTACCGCTTTAACGAGAAACTCTTTGCTCAAAGTGAAGATAGGACTATTACCAAATACCCTGTGAAATTATTCTGCCTGAAATGGTATCATTCGGAGAAAAACAATCGTTGAAAGTGGTTTACGGAAACGCTTTCTTACATGTATTAACAACAGAGTCCAGTTACAAGACCCCCAAATTGTGCATACTTTTCTGTTTTCTCAAGTTTAATTGCTATGCACCCTTCTTAAGACTTTGACAAATTTTGTTGCTTTAAACAAACAAAAAATGCACAAAAAGGAACTGATTCTATGTATAAGCACCTTTAAATTTGATTAATCCTAAACATTAGACTACACTTTTTGCCCCCCCCCCACATCCTCTGTCTTTCAAAGGCAAGAACTTGACATACATGTATCATACCTGTATTGGCAGTTGACGCCCCATCCTTGCTTGACCCCACCTTTGAAGACCCCACAGGCTTGCAGCCATCACTTGCACCTCCACCAGCCCCTACATCAGCATGCTCCTCAGCCTGGCCTGCCAAGTAATTTGGATTGATTCCCTCAATCAATATTCGGAACAGTTCCTCATCGTAATTCTCCCTACCACGTCTCATCTCTGCTTGACGCACCCGTAGCCAAAGTCTCTTGTAGCAGGCATCAGGGTCAGCCTGCCCCAGGCTGGTTGAGCTTCCCCCTCCAGAAGATGTGCTGGGTAGTGAGTCTTCATGCACTGGCCCCACACGCAGGCTCTTGCGCAGGGTATCTGGGGGTGTGCCACTGACATCGCTCACATCCCTCTTAACCGGGGAGCTCCGCTTGGACGAGACACCTTGATGTTGGGATTTGGTAGGTTGGCTGGGACTGAGAAACGACAAAGATAAGTCTTCTTGGCTCATTTCTGTGGATTGCACTTGCTGGTGTGACGGTTGATTAGATTGCTGCTGCTGTTGCTGCTGCTGCTGATACATATGATTAATGCTTGCTATTGCACGTGCTTTCGTAACTTGGTCAGCATCTGAGGGTAAGCAGGGGTCACTCCTACTTTGATGGAGTATGGGCCTGGCATCAGACTTGGGTAAGGCTCCGCTTGCATTATTGCTTCCTCCTTTCTCAATGGTGGGTTCACTTGACCACTGACCTGGGTCCCTGGATGAGCCCTGCCCCATGTCCATCCCACTTTGTCCAATGTCACTTTCACTGGCTGTCATCTCAGTGTCACTCTCATACATGTAGTAACCCATTCCAGCCTTTCCATCTAGTTCACTCTCGCTTGAGTCTGGCATTGGACCACTGGAGTTAAGACCCATGTTTGATGATAATTCATATCCTTTGTGATTCCCTGCCAAGGAGGGCTTCACATAGCCCTCTCCTTTGCCCAGATTCCGACAGTTGGCGACAGTGATGCTGCGCACTGAGCTGGCGTTTATGTTCAGAAATTTGAACAGTCGCATAATGACCGATTCCTGTTCAGACAAGACTTCCTGGGTGGCTTTATTGAGCCAGAGGGCAGAACATGATGACAGGTGACCCAGATAGTGTAGATTGCCTGATAGAAGGTAGGTGTTATTCAGCCAACAGCCAAAGATATCATACGGCTTAGTAAGCACACGAGACTGCAGAGCAAAGTCATCTGTAAGCAAATAATCAAGAAACATCAAAGATTATACAGATGGGTCATTCCATGCCAACTGTCCTAACTGTTTTCAGATAAGTCACTGTCTTGGATTAGCATGAAACTTTTTGGCTGTTGCAGCAACTTGCCGAAACAGCCTTTGTTTTCACCTTGGGCATTAAAATCAATCCGAATGCCTTTATACCTGGCACACACTTAGACGACGAGATGTGTGCCAAACATTGACTTCATCGTGACGTCATCACGAGTCACGTGACATCACTAAAAAGTGCACATTTTGAAGGCCTATATCTACAGAACTACAGGTCTGATAGGGTTAAAAATTGGTACAGTGGAACGTCGCTACAACGAACACTGCTATACTGAACATTCGGCTATACCGAACATCGTCCTTGGCTCCCAATTTTTGTGTACAAAAAGTACCGAACATTGTTGTTGAAAAATGTCAACAGAAGCGCAATTACCGGTAGTGGTTATTATTTCCCCAAGGAATAGAAGGGGAAAGCCACCCATTGATGTAGGTAGTAAGCTCAAAAACTGTGTAATTACATAATTCAATAGTCGGCATGTGTTCAAGGTCGTCTTTCAGTAACTACCAGGGTGTGCAGGATGAAATTCTGAAGGGCGCTATTTATTGAAAAGTGAGTATGCCGTACCAGAGCGCAGCACCGGCAGCTGTATCTTGAAGATAGGCTAGGCGTATGAGGAGCTAATATCACTGGCCTGTAGCACTAGCACGAAGCTGCGTGACAAATATGGCTGAGCCCATGAATCACAAGCTGGTCCGGAGTTTGCCAAGTTGAGGTATCAGGGGCTTATATATGACAGATCTTCTAAAGGTCCATTAAAAAAATACGGAACAGAAACTATTGATTGAACTTTTTACAAAATTTTAAAAGTGTACACTTTGTACACTTTTGAAAATGTTGATAACACCCCTAAGTCATTAGAGTTATGTTGACTGAGTTTCATGTTTTGAAGGCCTATCTCAAAACTACACAAAGGTACCTAACGAAGGTACAAACACAAATGCCTCGCAACCGTGACTGTTCCCATGAAATGACACCACTCTTTTAAAATCGGCTTACATGTACCTGGGTCACATGGAACGTTCCTTGACATCATTATTTAATTCTGTAGGTTATACATATGAATTAATCCTACAGTTGTAATGACTCGAGTCAATGACTCGACTCGAGTCCGACTCGAGTCACAATTTTTGGTGACTCGACTCAAGTCACCGTGAGCAAATGACTCGACTTGACTCGAGTCCCTCACCAGAAGACTTGACTCCCTTCATCAAAGGCTAATAAGACTCGAGTCTCAAAAATAAAAGCAAAACTTTTCGAAAAATATTTGCAATGACTTATGGTGCAAAATATGTTCATGTCACTTTGTGAATACAATACAATACAGCGGCTGCTTGTCGTGTACAGACATACGTGGTGTCACAGACTGCCACCTTGCGGTTCTGGAATGCACAAAATACTATCCTGGAACCGGACTAACCCTTTCAATGTTGAGCGTACACATTTGTACGACATAAATATACATTGCAAACTCGACTTACATAAATGAACTCCCTCTCAAAAATACGTCAATTGAGGGCACACTGATCATTTGTAATATCACTGCAGTGTAAACACGACAGTGTTGTAGTCGAGTACTTTTTGCCATGTACCGAGTACTGCCGAGTACCTAGGTTGCCGAGTGCCTAGGTTGCCGAGTGCCTAGGTTGCCGAGTACGAGTATGAGTACAAGTACTTGTGCTTTTGTTGTATTCCAAGAACGAGTACGAGTACGAATACTTAAATTTCCGAACGGCACCGGGTACATTGTGCTTGAAGCCTAAAATTTAATGTTAATCACTTGTGATACAAACTAGGGTTCGTCTTTGTAAGCTTTTTTAAATTATTTGAAGTTAATTTGTTTTTTAAATCGGCAACAGCAGTCTCAAAATCAATGTAAATGTATTTTCCAAAGAAATGCTACCCAGCTGAGATACAGACGTGAAAGTTTAGGTCAACTGTCATTTAATAAAATTATTCTAAGGCCAAAAAAAATAATAAGTCGGTCTCTGGTCAGCGCGCGCGTCGATTTTAATCATGCGCGTCAATCTTTTTTTTTTCCAAAATGTTCCGCGGTAGCTCCAACAGCGCTGTCTATTTCCGCACCTCCTCAATTATTTTTACCAAAGAGCACCAAGGAATGGGAAATTGCACCAAGGCAAATGATCGAAAGCACCAAGGCAAATTATGGAGGACACCAATGTACATGAGGACACCAAAAAAGCAAAATAGTACCCCACCTTGTCTGTACAATCCAAGCTTGAAAAAAAAAGGAAAAAAAAGCGGGAAAAAAAAGAAAAAAAAGAAAAAAAAGCAAAAAAAAAAAAAAAACCGCGTGGCCGCGTCAATTCCAGAACTTTGCTCTGACCAGCAACCGAATATTTTTTGGGGGGCCTAACCCACAGTGTATTATTATATATTTTCAGAAATTAGATTAACAAAAAAAAAAAAGTACAACAAGCATTCAAATGGTTGCGAAAAGATTTCTTCCGCATGTGCATGATGAAGTTCGGAGTTGTCCCATATGTTTCTGATATGCGAACAGCACAAAACATACACGCTGCACTTTGGCGTTTCACGCCGTTTTGGACAAATTCCCTGTGATCCTTGAACACAAACTTCACAACAGTGGACACATATGACATTTTATACATGTATTTTGGGGTTCTTTGAACGAACAACGTATACAATTTTGGGGAAAAAAATAGTGAAAAGTGCCACACAGGCAAGCGTAACAGAACGTCGACGGTACACATACTCGTACAAAGTACATACCGGTATGCAACGTGCATGCCAAAAAAACGGCAGATTCGTGTTTTCGTGGTGTCTACCCATTTAGTCTGCTTCCCATTCCTAGGCCTCTGTTTAAGGCTAGGCCGCTGTGGACCTGCTGCCATAACCAGACTAGGGGCCGTTTTTCAAACCTCGGCTTCGGCTGTGTCTCTTTCTCCAGTCATGCAGATTGGCAATGGGGCTGGACCCGTATTATAGGACCGAATCCGGGGTTCAGCAAACGGCTTTGCCCCAATCACCCAAGATAATTGTACAACCATTTGAGGAACACCTTGCGGCGCACTGTGTGTACAATGATTAGCCATTGTGCCCACATACAGCAAATGGGTCATTGTGCGTAATTGGCCCGGGCCCAGTCAGACCTTGCATACCCGGCCATGGCTAGCTATTAATTGTGTTTGTCCAGACGTGCGTAGAGTAGAGAAAATTTTGATTTCTTCGCAATCGACCATTTGAAACTGAAAGTATCAATAAAAAAAGGCCATGGTAACGTAAGTGATTTATCGAGTACCGCTATTCGAGTACGGGTACTTTGTTTTATGGAGTACAAGTACTTTGCTGCTTGAGTACGAGTACCGTCGTATCGAGTACGAGTACTTTGACATTCGAGTACGAGTGCAAGTACATGTACGAGTACTCCAACACTGAAACACGATAATCCGTCATGCTCAAAATCCTGGATTTCATGATTTGTGGGTCAACTTCAAATTTGGTTTGTGGATTGTTCTTGGTAATCCTAAGAAGCCTTTAGCATTTGGGGCCGAAAGGTCAAGGGTCAAGGTCACAGTGGCTAAAACAAAAGAAATTTTGTCAGCGTGATTACTTGGGAAATACTTTACAAGTGAACTTCAAATTTGGTTTGTGGATTGTTCTTGGTAATCCTAAGAAGCCTATTGCATTTGGGACTGAAAAGTCGAGGGTCAAGGTCACAGTGGCTAAAACAATAGAAATCTTGTATTTATTCTGAGATAATAGGGATTAATTCATATAAAACCTACAGAAAAAACTAATGATGTCAATGAACGTTCCATGTGACCCAACTACATGTACATGCAAGTTCATGTTAAAAGAGTGGTGTTATGTCATGGGAACAGTCACAGTTGTGGAGCATTTGTGTTTGTAAACACACATAACTTGTTTTCCCATGATTCCCTTTAGAGTTTCTCTTCATTTTGCCACAAATAAACCTAACCCAAAAATGCCTCTAAACCTGTTTTCCAGAGAGGGGGAACATTGTGTGGACGTGGGCAAGTCCGCACAACGTCACTGCTACCTGGTTTATGTGGACCTCTTTTGTTCAGAAGTCCTCACAGTGAATGTCATTTCCTGTGGAGCCGATTCTCGGCTTTGGATTTTGTGCACAGAAAATAGATAATTTAATCTGGTACCGATTCTTTTGGGCCCGGAACCGACGATATCAGGTACCCGGTTCTTGAAAATATTGGACTCGCAGTTCCGGTTCCCATATTGGAACCGGTTAGAACCAAGGAACCGCCGGAACCGCGCAAGCCTAATTTTGACCTGAATTTTGTAGGTGATAAAACCTGCTATGCAGTTTGGTGCATTGCAGGAGTGGGAGGGAGGTGGGGAGGTATACTGTGATTCATCATCACAGGTACTGAAACTCTACAGGTAGCTACCGGTAGCTCCATGTTAGTACAATGTACGTATGCAGGCCTTGTCAGGATTATCCATAAAGCACCAAAAGCTTAATACCAAGATCTCAGAATTAGGATTACAAGACATCGTCACAATAGGGCGGTATCACTGTCATGTTTTATACAAATCCTGTGAGGAAACAACTAAGATTGAAGATAGTTGCCTGGTGGGCATCTTCATTAGTCCATAGAGCAAGGGAAACAGACCCCACTGTCCTTGGAGAATAAGGACTCTACTCATTGCAAGGAAGAGTATCCAAAAAGAAACTGACAAAATTATTGTTGAAAAGCATACTTGGTTTAAAGATAGTAATGACACTGTGAAATTATTCTTTCTAGCATGCTGTCATTTTGAAGAAAACAATACATTAAGGTAATTTCCAAAGATGCATCTAATGACACATTTTTGGAAATTTCTGTTTGTAGTTTGCTTTTAATTCGGTGTACGCAAGCGTTGACACGACGCACAAGCGCGTGAGGTTGCTATAGATCATCGGTTCAGTGCGTGACATCTGCTGAATAAGAACGTGTTCCGGATGCTGATACAGGCGCCATTCAAAACACGACTCGGCAACTTTTGAAATGAAATCGAGATCCTAAAATATTGTTTCATCGGAATATACAGCATTCACTGAGCTAAAAGTTCATCGGGTTAGTTGTTAAGCACCTTTCTTTAGATTTGTTAGCACTTTTGTTGCTTTAAAGGGAAAAGTGCACAATGACAAATGATATACTCTACCTTTAATCAGAACTACATTCAATGAATTCACAGTTCTGAAAGATCTCATAAACTCAAAAATCACATGGTTCTATCATCAACGATGACCATTTGCCTACCCCTCCCCCTCCCCACCGGTACTGCACACACTATTCAATTGTTGTCATTCAAAATTAACACTGGTCACAAGTGAATTAATGAACACTCTGCTTTCGGTATCTTAACCACTTTCAAGGTGTTATTTAACAACAAAAACCAGAAAAACAACTGATTATTCTCATAACGACAATGATCATGTTAGAGATAAACTTACATGTAAGTCACATGGACTCTGTGCACAAGTTCCCTATGCAAAGTGAAAATTGGAAGAGACCACATCGGAGGGACATTCAAACGCGCCCCTGAGGGCGCCTTATGCTCACACAAAGATACTACAGATTTGTGTAAATTAAAAATCAAATTGAAAATGCATATTCTGCATTTTAGATGTAAATTTTGTAACTCTTCAGTAACTCTTTAAATATCACTCTTTAGAGTAACTCTTTAAATATCACTGTGAAAATATCAAGGTGATTGTTGTGATTCATATTTTTGATTTTGTAAACCTGAGAAAACCCTGACTTTTAAGTATCACATGACAACAAAACAATGATTGTTAGATTGAGAAAGTTGGTTATAAAAATGACTCCCCTTTTCCCGTAGCAAATCTGTAATATTTAATTAGAATGCACATGTCAGCTAAAAAACGTCTTGTGAGAAGACTAGTTCTAAATATTCTTTTTTTTATATTAATATTCATGATTCTATTTCTACAATTCACAGATGACAATATCATTGGATTAAAACATTAATAAATCAGATGTTGACATTAACATCATGGAGGGAGATACCCTTTCTGTCCCTATCAAGAAACAGTTTTGAAAATTGGTCTAATGTTGGTACAATTGACAGGCTGTGGCAATTTTGTCAACTGTAGGTACATGTACATTGTACCATGCTTTGACTTTGACATGCAAGAGTTGTTCCCATAATTTATAAGAAAGGTGCCAAGAAGAGCCCCGGAAATTATAGGCCTAAGAGTTTAACCTCAGTGCCATGTAAAATGATAGAAGCCGTAGTGGAACAGTGGGTCCTTAGTCATGTGGAAGGTCTGGATTTGTTAACCAAAGATCAACACGGCTTCAGGAAGGGAAGATCATGCCTTACCAATCTGCTTGAAACATTCAAAGAAGTCACCAGTATGTTAGATGAAGGGGGTGGAGTGGACATTATCTATCTTGACTACTCCAAAGCCTTTGACTCTGTCCCGCACAGCAGGATATTGTCCAAGTTACAAGCTTACGGAGTGAAGGGCAAAGTTTGGACATGGATCCAGGATTTTCTGATAGGAAGAGTGCAAAAGGTAAATCTGTGGGCAATGCGGAATCAGACTGGACCAGCGTGGCAAGTGGAGTGCCCCAGGGCTCTGTCCTGGGCCCCATCCTGTTCGTTTTGTACATAAATGATCTGCCAAAAAATGTGAAATCAAACGTAAAAATGTTTGCAGATGACACCAAATTGTACAGGCACATGGTTGATGAACAAAAAAGCACTCGCTCCCAGAAGCACTGGAAACCTAGTTGCTGAGGTTTAATGCAAGTAAATACAAGCTTATGCTCATGGGTAATACCAACAAGAGAACATCTAATCACCTGGGCAATGAACAGATACCTCTTGACAGTGAAGAGAAAGATCTAGGAGTCTTTATAACAGAGGACTGTAAGAACACCAAGCAGTGTGCAACAGCAGCAAGTAAGGCAATGGCTAATTTAAGAATAATCAAAAGGACATTCACACACTACGACAAAAAATGCTTCACCACCCACTACAAGACATACATTCGTCCACACCTTGAATATTGTATCCAAGCATAGAGCCCCAGTCTCAAGACAGATGTGACGGTGTTAGAAAAGGTACAGCGCAGCCAAGATCATTCCAAGCTTGAAAAACAAAATTTATACTAAGAGATTATTGGAGTTGGACCTGTAGAGTTTGGAAGCAAGAAGACAACAAGGTGACTTGACCGAGGTGTATAGGATCCTAAACGGCTTGGAAGGCATTGAGGAGAGCAAGCTCTTCCAGAGACATGACAACCCATTCCAAGTCAGAGGTCAAGTCTAAAGCTCTACAAACCAGGATTGAAGAAAGGGTTGAACTGTGGAAAAAACTTCTTTTCCATCCGAGTTAATTCTGAATGGAACAACCTCCCATCACGTGGTGAATGCAGCCTCAACAAACCTGTTTAAGAACTATCTTGATGCCTACTAGAAAGAAATTAGATATGGGGTCACAAAGGCTAAGCCTATTCAATTCCACAGACAGCAATAGATATGGTGGGTTTAAGTAGTACTGAGCAGTGTTGGAGGTCTCGAGGCCGGCCTCGAGGCCGATTTTCATGGCCTCAGCCTTGGCCTTGGCCTCGGAGTCTCGGCCTCGGAGCCTTCCGGCCTCGGCGAATCGGTCGAGGCCAGCTCGAGGCCGCCCATTTTGATGTGTTTTCTATTCTAATTAATTTTAATTTTTACCGTATCAAACCCTCGAGATTCTGCCGCAGTGGGTTCCGTGAAACGAACGCATATACAATGTACGCACGAATGAACTGGAAATGGTTGCATTGAACGTACTCACGTACGTAGCATCTTCGCCTATCCTGCGCTTCAGCTTTCCACGTGCGTGCAAGCGTTATAACTGTTACCGCGTGCCAGACTACATAAGTCTGGCACCAATCCCATCTGCGAACAATAACATGTGGTAGTCGACTAGTCTGGTTGCAGTGTTGTACAAAATTTTCTCGTTTTGCCTCTGTACCCCGACCTTTAAAAGTGATTTGCGGCAAGGTGCGGCAAGCTTAATCATTTCTTTTTATAGGCCACTGTTGCAGTAAAAGTCTGAACTTTCTGGGTACGATCGAGTGTACTAGTCCGTACCATTTTTTTTTCATAAAGATATGATAAAAACAGTTACGATTTATCAAGCAGATTTTATTTTTACACGGTGATTTAAATGAAAGTTCGGCTCACACGGTAATGTTTAACGCAAATGGTCGATATGGAAAGCGCGATTTCAGAATTCGTTTTTCCATCCAAATGAATGCAAGGTTCTGAATGAATGTTTTAATAATAGGAGTCAGTATTCCTCGTGGTACCAGGATACTTTTTTGTATTTTTAGAGCCATGTTGATACTTATTACATGTATAAGCACGGTTTGAAATTGACTAATTTTGCGTGGTTACAGATATACGGCCAAAACCTCTGGACTCCCTACCTCTTGCCATGATCTTAAAATTCTTCGAAGCCATTGGATTCAAATCGGATGATCCGAGAATTCATGGTCATGTCGATGAATTGAGTGATATCATGCACGAATGTTCCGTGTTGCCGTGTTGTTTTGAGCGGGATTGGCCATTGCCAGACTTAGTCTGGTACCACGGTATTAACAGTGATAATGCGTGGACACTTATCCCGTTGTGTGGAGCGGGATTGGAACTATGCTTTGCCCGTGCGTAACGGCGGGCCATCTGGCAGGACCGTTTGTTTGCTCGGCGCGCACCTGGACAGTGCGAAGGTCGGGGGGGGGGGATCGTAACTTTTTGGTTATGAGTGGTAAAAACCTGATTCAAAAATCAAGTTGTTGTTTATTTAATGGGGATTCCTATGATATTAAGCATTTTGATAGGTTTTGAAAATATAAAACGTGCTAAAAGTAAATAATGTAAATCTTACAGAATAGAAACTCAAAATTTTGGCCAAAATCTCCAAAGGGCAAACACCTATGAGCCTGATTCAACAACATTGATTTTGTTGTGTAATTTGCTTTTCAGTGATACAAAACTTGACATTTCTTTCTTTAAAAAATAAAATTCGCCGGACTCCCTACAAGAGGAAACCCATTGCAAGCTGTAAATTTGTAAGCCAGGCACTCCAAAACTCAGTGAATTCAACTAAAAAGATGTTAAAACTCCAACATAATCTTAGCCTTGTTTTAGTGATTTATATTTTATTACGTGTTTTGATAGCTGGCCTCAGCCTCAGCCTCAGCCTCGGCCTTGGCCTCGGAGGTGGTGGCCTCGGCCTTGGCCTTGGCCTCGGAGGTGGTGGCCTTGGCCTCGGCCTTGGCCTCGGAAGTTGTGGCCTCGGCCTTGGCCTCGGAAGTTGTGGCCTCGGCCTTGGCCTCAGCCTCGGAGGTTGTGGCCTCGACTACAACACTGGCACTGAGTGCCTCGCAATGATTGATTTACATTAATGCAATCACAATGAAGACACAAGAGGTTCGCTCATGCATATCCCAGCAAAACAAATGCATTGCCCTCTATTAGAAGGCAAAATTGTTGCAGCATTCAAATCTATCTATATCTATCAAGCCCCTTCAACAGGTTTTGACAGTTATGTGGTTTAATCCATAGGGGTTCTGGGAGTTGTACAACCAATCAGTTCAGGCACTTGCGACATACATACATATACGTATGCAAAATTTTTATTGCACTATAAAATCAAATCGCATTTGTTTTTAAAAATGGGGTGATAAGTTGCACAAATTTGTTGCATAAATGTAAACGTGTTATTGATTTTTGCATTTAAAAATGCACAACCTTATTGTGCGACAAAATCATGTACCGGTATGTGTAAATATATTTCAGGGAACACGATCAAAAATGGCTTCCTCTCAAATAAGGTCTCTGGCTTTGGGTATATTTCTAATAGAATTAGTTTTTTTTTTGGGGGGGGTAGGTTTATTTATATTTAAACCACATTGAACTTATTATTGAAATTTAACTTCCAGACTAAAGCTTGATCTGACAGAATGCAATTATTATAACAAAACTAGAACAACGAAGCCGCCACGGCTTGCTGTTTGGGAGGCGGGAAGGGAGGCTGAAGGTAGGGTTGGGGATGGGCATGATGGGGATCAGGACTCTGGTTGATGTGCCAAGGTACATGTATAGGGGTAAGTTTTTAAATGCCAACAAAAAGTCAACAAATGTCCTTACAAATGCATGTGTACGTGGGATAGCCGTCACCGAGTCGTATGGGAAAGTTTTCCATTGTTAGGGTAATTAGGACCTAGTTGTGGGGACTTTTTGCAGCACCCCCAGTGTCTTTGGTCCCCATATTACCGTGGGAGAACTTGTGTGTAGTCCCCACAAATGAGGAACAAGAATGGTTATATTCATGTAGCCACAACACTATCACCCCATCCCCCCCTGCCCCCATCCACACCCACCCCATCCTCCCCACCCATCCCCACCCCACCACCTACGCATCCCCACCCCACCCCAACTCTAATCCCTATCTTCCTACCCCTTCCCCTACCCCCTATCACCACCCACCCCAAGCTCCCCACCCAACCCCACCCCACCACCTACGCAGACTCACCCCACCCCAACTCCAATCCCTATCTTCCTACCCCTTCCCCTACCCCCTATCACCACCCACCCCATCCTCCCCACCCATCCCCACCCCACCACCTACGCATCCCCACCCCACCCCAACTCCAATCCCTATCTTCCTACCCCTTCCCCTACCCCCTATCACCACCCACCCCTTCCCCCCCCCCCGTCCCCCCGCCCTCACCTACGCATCCCCACCCCACCCCAACTCCAATCCCTATCTTCCTACCCCTTCCCCTACCCCCTATCACCACCCACCCCAGCCGCCCCACCCATCCCCACCCCACCACCTACGCATCCCCCCCCCACCCCCAACTCCAATCCCTATCTTCCTACCCCTTCCCCAACCCCCTATCACCACTCACACCATTCTCCTCCTACCCATACCCACCCATACATCCCCACACCACCCTTGCATCCCCACCCCGCCCCAACCCCTACTCCAATTCCTATATCCCGCCCCCTCCCCACCCAACCCAACCCCTAAACCCATCCCCATCCACCCCTACACCCCACCCAAGCCCCTACTCCAACCCCTATCCCCTCCCCCACACATCCCAGTGTGTATAGCCTGCAAATGGGAACCCCCTATTGTCCCTCTTTTGTTTGGACTTTTTGTTTTTCCACGAAAGTCGGATAGTGCGTAAGTCAGCGACTTGCACAATAAATTATGGCAAACTTGCGCAATCATTTAGGTGGCGTAAGTTGTAGCGTAGCAACTAAAAATGACTCATTTTACCAGCAAATCGGGACTGTCGAGGAGCCTGTTATTGCACAACTTATCAAGGTTGATACAAGACACTTACATGTACAACTTTATGTTTGAAATAAATGCATTTCTATTTTACTCGAAAAATAGAATTAGCTGTTGCAAACTGCTTACCAACCAAAAGGACCTATGGTATAGATGCAAAAAAATAGTTGGTGGCCTGACGTTTCGACCCTAGCAGAGTCTTTCTCGAAGGCTAAATGACAAGACTTGATAGTCTTGATAGTCTAAATGACAAGACTTGATAGTCTTGTCATTTAGCCTTCGAGAAAGACTCTGCTAGGGTTGAAACGTCAGGCCACTAACTATTTTTTTGCATTTTTCTATTTTACTCGTAACAAAATTTTTAGAGTTTCCGAACGACTCTGAAGAAAGTCAGACAAAATATTTTTCAAAATGGCGGGCTAAGGTTATCCAACAACTGTTTTGCGAATGAACAAATTCACACACAAACAGCCGTCGTAAATGCTGTTTTTATCCTTGTCCAAGATGTTTAAACTACATGTATTTAACAGGTTGCGCAGCTACGCCAAGTTTTGTAAAATCCATTGTAAGTTTATTGCACAGCTGCGCAACAAACTTATTGCGCAAGTCTTACACATGGCACTTTTTCGAGAAATCGGCTGCTGACAAGGATGCACAGACCATTTACCAAAAGTTATGTTGGGGCAAACTATCTTTTCTGGCAGCAGTTAGCTGATGAATTGCCTTTATGTCAAACCTGAATTTACCAAGACCCTGAATGTCAGTGAAATTGTCTAGATATTTTTGCATTATCTGGATCACACATTGCGGGTCCAAATTTTGCCAGAAGAAAAAAAGAAGATCATATCTTTGTCATCGTTTTCACTGGATTGCCAAATAAATCTTGCATCCATTGGCAATGCCATATTGAATGTTAGCACCCTCAAGTGTAATTCAACATGCATGGTCGCGGTCTTTGTGTCTGTATTGGTATCCATACAAGTTAGCATGCCAGACCACTGTAATATAGCTTCAAATGGTTTTAATTTCTGTGTGTTTTGGTACTTGGATTTCATTGGTTTATGAGGGTATGGGTTTTTTTTTCTAAGAACCATTTTGCTGTTAGAGATAGCCACTTCACATGCTGTGTCTGCAAACTTCTCTTAGGTTTTTTCTTCCCGTATGTTTCTATTGGATTCATCTTTATTCAGTAGACCTGGGACTGACCTTTTAAGTTGAAGACTGCAATCTCACCAGATGTGCTGTTTGGTCCAAAATGGACACCAGATACCAAGAGCAGTGTGTCGCTGGCATTGAACTGTGAGAACTGGGTATACTGCCAATGGAACAGGTCTTTCATGGCTCTGTTGTACTTCAGGGAGATGGGAGGACCAGTCTTCCAAACCTACATGTAAAGGGACCAACCAGGGCAAGGTCTGTCATATTGCTAGAAATTTTCTTTAAAAGGTGAAAGCATGCATAATTACATCCTAAGTGGTAAAAAGGTACACACAAAAATACTGTTACTGAAGGACATTTAAGTACCAATGCTACCATAGTTGCACACACGTGTGTTCTTTGCTCATGCAAAGACGATACAGTTGTGTCTCCTCATTGTTTAGTATTAGTCAGGTGTACTCATTAGTGACGTACATGATGGGTTCTTCCTTGGCTCTCGGGGGTAGACTGAACAACGTTAACTATTTATCTGATAGGACTGGTCAATTTGGACAAACACCAAGCATTGAGAGTGATGACACAAACACAAAGAAGTAGTGTTGGACTCAAGTACAATTACAACCTTGCAAATGTGACTTGGACCCAGCTCAATCATGGGCAAGATATGGCTTTGGTAATTCTAAGACAATTCATTTGTTTTAACACAAAACTCCATTTTGTTGGCATGATGGTAAAGCTGTTTCCAGAGATGGCTAACCTAGTGCCAATAGACACCAAAATTTGGTTAAAAGACTGAGCCATCTTTTTCGATTTGTCCAACATAGAGCCATTAACAGTGAGACTAGCAGGAGTAGTACCTACATGTACATAGGCAGGTAAAACCTTTTTTCAAAGTTTGACCATAGTTGTGAAGGATTGTGTTTGGTCTGCATTATTTGGTGACGAAAATATTTCTTCTTTGGGGTTTTAACCAAATTATTTGCAAAGTTCCGACAGTCCCGAAACAGTTTCCAATCCTGTGGGTTTCCAGTATGCTCATGAGTCAATGCGACATACTCATCTGTGATCCAAGGTGTTGTTTGCAGCGAATGTTAAATCGAGAGATGTGTTTGTCACATAGCTCTGTAAATTTGGATGACCACAAAAGCCAGGCCTTGTTATTGGAAAAGGGACTCTTTCCATTCTGCACCTTGGAGTCTACTGTATGATCTTCCCTTCTTGACACAGGGAGGAGCATTGGGTAATGAATAGTCAGACAATATCAGTCTTTATTATCATTCAGACCTTAAGATGCAACACCATTATTGACAATAAATTCAGTTTTGTTGGTGAGGGCTAAGTTGATAGTCACTCTAGTAGGATCAGAAATTATGTGTGTCACATTAAAAAATGTGAACAAATATTTGATCATCTTGCCATCACAGTTTCAGAGCGTGTTTAAGTTAAAATCTCCAAGGACAATAGTTTCACATCCCTTTGATGTGGCATTTTTCATTAATTGTTCGGGATGTTCAGCAGGTTGTTGATCAATAAACAGCTTCAATTAGCAGTGACTTTGTCCTTGGGAGATGCAGTTTTATGCATACTATGTCTAAAGTCTGAAAGAGATTTTCTAACCCTCCACCCCTTCGATTCTGATCTTGACGGAAGAGTGTGTAGCCATCCAGTATGAGCTCACCACCAAGTACATTATCATCAAGGTGTTTTTTTTTCAGAAAGAGTAATCACATCAAGATGCAAATCATCCATTTCTTACTTGAGTTTAAAATGACTGAATTTTCCCAATAGACTGCAGATAAAGTGAGCTACTCCAGCAAGGAGTAGGGTAGATATTAAGAGATAAGTCCTCCGATTCACTTCTTGGGATCATAGTTTTTGCAGTTTTTATCACTAGATGTGTGGCGAGTTGATTGGAAATTGTCTAACACATACAACATAGAAAGACATGGATCAGCTTTGGTAAAAGGCAGTCCATAATACAAATATGCAAGGCAGTAGGTTACGTGTCGAAAAGGACAGTTACTGCCAAAATGCAATGATAAGGCCAAAAAACAAAAAAAATACTTCTGCTTCCGGTTACCCAACCGACCCTATTTTTAGGCTGCGACCCTAAACAATTCAACAAAATAAATTACAAACATAAATGAATAAACAAATTTTAAAAAATTGTGTCTTTTCTGTCTTCACAAAACACCTCTCAACAACCCTTTTGCGTAAAAAATGCTTGTATTCATTTGTTTGCCTGCTTACATTCGCAACTTTTATTTTTAGGAGAAACTGCCGTTGTTTTTCCAAAAAGTACAAGTTCGCTTCACGATTAAACTACACAATTCGATGTCGCAGTGACGATATGAAAAACGTACGTTATAATGCTGCATGCAATGCTAGCGATGACTGGTTCCTGCTGCGCCGCGTACTGAAAGGCAAAGAAGGCATGATGGAAATGCGGTAACCAGTCTATGCATGGGCATGGCCGCACGGTGCACTGCAGTTGCAGGTCGGATTAGACATCGTAAAAATGCCAAGAAAACACAGATGGAAAAAGAACATTTTTGCAAGTTAATTCACAAAACTTGATTGCTCTTGTCTGTGTATGAATTTTCCATGTTCATGAATTTATTTCGAGGTCGTACTGCTCGTAATTGTAGTGATAGGATGCAGCGTGTTTCCCCAAAATTCCCTACCCTAATAAAGAGGTTCTTCGCCCGCCACACACAGTGCATCACGCAGGTTTATACGCACGATGTAAGAACAGTATTGGCCAGTTTCCCATCATGACTAGCGTTGTGCACGACCTAAATTTTCCATTATTTTTAAGAATTATCAACTGTAAATATTTTAACAATAATTAAGGTAAGTTTTAATCACTTTTTGTGGCCATTTTTTTGCATAGCTTTTGTAGTACAATGGAAATAGTTCAGGCTGAAATTCGCATATAATTGAATACCCCATTCAATCAGCATTAAAAAAAATGGCCCAAAAAAAAAAAATTCGGACCGACCGACCCTATTTTTGAAAGGCATGTAATCAGAAGCAGAACTATTTGGGGGGGGGGCTTAGTATGTAAACATAATAAGTCAGTGGAGACCTGTCGCCATCAGAAAGCAAAATTGTAGTGAGGCAGTTTTGAAGGGAAAAAATCCATGTGAACATCCACTCACCAAAAGCAGCACTATTTATATCCAGGGGTCATGTAGAATCATGTAAATTTGTGAAACATATCCAATTCACATATGAAAAGGAAGATACAACATTTGCAAACATCAAAAAAACGAAATGATCAAATTATCACGAAATGTCTTACTGGATTGTTAGGGAATGACAGTCTGTAAAGCATCCTGTAAAGTTGTGGCTCCTGGTGTGCTGACATTTTCGAGAAAAACTGTATTTTTCCAACGCTGGTCAGACGACTAATGGAAATTTTGATTACACACCTGTGAAGACTACAAGCCTGCTAGACTGATTCTCTTACATGTATCTTACAATTCCCCAAAGTCTATAAATTGGTCCGTTTCATCGTAAGTGGGGTCAGGGAACCAGACTACAAGAATATTATTGGTTTTCTTGGTTTTTCCAGCATCTACAAACCCAAAACGTGAAACAAGTCGGTGTAACAATATTTGCTATAACATACTTATTCTCCAAATCCATTTATTTCTGAAAATTGCAGCAAAAGCAAATGTTTTACGTTCCCTTTAGAATCGTCCTCTAAGACTCATAAAAGGACAAACACGTTTTACATGTTAATACAAGTGATAAGAAGTCAACCATGTTACCAACAGCACCCTCATCTTCGACATGTGTTTCGAAACAGATCTCAATTGTTCGTAATTTTATATTTGTAAACTAAAATTGAAATTCAAAAACAAAAATACAAGGAATTGAATACAATTCTTGCTTTTTCTAGTAAAATATGGTAGTAGCACTACCCAGGATTGTCCAGTGTCCTCTACTTACCTTGATGGTGCCATCTTTGGAACATGTAGCAAACAGCTTGCCATTATGTGAGAAGCTGACATGCAGTACCTGGTCTGTGTGCTCCCTCAACACTTGAACCTCAAGGCAGGGAACATGGCAGCGTAAACGACGGTACTCACTGAAATAGGATGTACAGCCTGCAGCGTGGAGCAATTACAAGAACAGAAGTATGCACCAATTCCATAACGTAATTTACTGAACATTGAGGTGTGACAGACAAATGCCAAATGGTAGAACAAGGTGAATATACATCACATGGAATTTTGACAATCTTAGTCGGGATATCCTGACATTAACACGCATTGGTTTCATCATTGGGTCAGTGGTGTTGTATGTTAACCTCTACAGCCCATTGGGCAGTTCCACAGTGTTGGAAATACATGTACATTTTGGAAAATTCCACAGTGTGCATAATAACTGATACATGTAGAGTTATAATCAAAAGAAAAATTTTAATTCTGTTAAAATGCTTGAGTTTAGTTACTACAATGCTTTAAAAAAGAAAACTATTCACTCAACTTTTTTGCTGTGGTAGAAATCAGATCCAAACACCAAGAGCAATAATTAGTTAAAATCTGACTGGTAAAGCCAGCCAGCTAAGGCTCCAGTATTGCAACTCACCCCAGGTTTCTTTTTTTATATTTGTATTCTATAGAGAGCGCTCTTTCCTTAGGGTAATTTGTTTGTGTACAGCAAAGACAAGATAACATACATACTAGTTTGTTTCACTCAAATGT